>SNQJ01S0004778.1:62158-81456 GCA_010110895.2 Picea sitchensis
CGATCTCGATCGGTCCTTATTGAACATGGTCACATCTCTTCTCAGAGATAAGCTGCCACCATTCTAGCGAGTCTTTCACTCTGTATTTTTACAGTCTCTGTACATTTCTTTCATTAATAGAAATCGTGTATTACTGTATCTATGTGTTATGGTTGCATCTCTGATATATTTCTGTTATATTATTGGATATACGCGATATCTCTGTGCATTTCTTTATTATATCTCCGCTCTCATTTCGTGCCGAAAATAATCCGGATCACTCTCTACCTTTGAAGCCTACATTTCTCCCCTTACCCCCTTTCTCGTTCAAAACTTTAACACTTAGAATGTTTTATGAGTTTGTCGGGTTCACGGATTGGCAGACTCACGGACTCATTCACCTCACCCTCACACCTTCGCGAACCCGCATGCTCCTAACTTAGTTGCCTACACTTTACCTTCCCACCTACATCACCCTACGTCACCCTTATCCCTTCGCCACCTACAAATTACCCCCACCCCTTCTCATCTCCTTACCCTCTCCCTACTTCAATTTTTTTTAAAGTAATATAGCTCGCAGGCAGGCGGACACCAGTCATCCCTATATCCCCAAACCACCAACCCATCCCAACAACCTACACACTACCCCCTCGACTTCCACTACTCATAATATTCCATTCACCTACCCTCTTGTGCATCCTCCCATACTTAACCTATTTTCTCAAGTTTCGTTACATTACATTCTGAACCAATAAGATCCTTCCACATGGCAACACACAATTTGTGACACATGACGATGTATTATTGGTTATATTTGGCATCTAACGAGTTTCTAACACATGGGATATGACTCGACAATGACTCAGTGTTGACTGGGCACGAGGTGGACGATGACGGGGTTTCCAAAAAAATATTATTTTATTCAATAATTTTCCAAGGGTCGAATCCTCCAAACTCCACAATTTCTTCTCTTCTTTGTTTCTTGCTAAGTGTATGAAACACTTAGTATTGTATACCATGAAGATTTCTAATATCCCAATGAATGTGGGATAATATTTATGAATAAAAAGTTGAAATTTCAAAGAGGGAGAAATGAATTTGAAATCAAAGGCTGAGATTGCCCCAAGACATCAGATCGACGGTAGCTGAGTCACGATCTTATAGAGGCCATAACTTAAGCTCCAAGTGTCGAAATCGTGCAAAATTTATACTGATGGAAAGTTATTTCTACGTAGAAGATGGAGGTACAGGTTTGAAGTGCTGAAAGTTGATACATTTTTCTCAGAAATTAAAATATCAGTCAACTGCACTTTTAATGGGTCTGCGTGACAACTCAACTTCGCGAGCTCATATCTTGAGATCTGGGCAACGGATTTGGAAAAAATTTATATCGTTGGAAAATATAAGATGATGAAGATAACATCAGAAGTGGTTTCAAGAGCTGAAAAGATCCAAATACTTACAAGAAAATTAAAACACAATCATCTCTTAAAGGAGGCAACAAATAAAAAATTATTCGAAATAAAAGTTTATTTAAAAAACTTTTATTTAAATATTTTTGGGGCCCACTTTAAAGCACGAATATCAATGATTTCAAGTCATTAATGATATCCCAATGTTATGTTAGTTAAAGTGATTTTCTAAAAAATGAAAAAAGGAAGTTAAAGAGAAAAAGGAAAAACCCCAACTACTCAAGTAGTTAGAAGAGCATTTCTTTAAAAAAGGAAAAGAGAGACTTCATGAGTTTCATAATTCATTGTTGAGAGGGAGTTCAAAGGAGCAAGAGAGAAACATACCAACCATCATTATGTAATCAAGATTTTGATCAACAAGCAAAGATTTTCATTCTTCTCGATTCTTTTCTTCTTCTACATTGTTTTCTCAAAGCTTTGTGTTTGTATTCTTGAAACAATCATGGCGCTGAGTTCTCAAGTGTTTTTCTTGTAATCTTCCAAGACTTTTCATATATGATCATGGAGCATTTGCAGCCATATATGTGATTTTCAAATGGATTTTCTGTATTGTTAGATATATTTTATGAGAAAGAATCCACAAAGAATTACTTTCAGGGTTGATCTTGACTGTATCTTGTAACTTTGAGTTTTAAGTATGAGATATTTGAGGTTGACCTATCAATTTCCCTTTCATTTTAACTGCAATACTCTTTTAAAATGCTTTGAGATGATAAAAAAATATTCTCTTTTTTCCTTTGTGGGGAGATATGAATGTATCTATAGAGGATTACATATGTRGTGTTGAGTATTTGTATTTTCTGATATTGAAGCTCTTCTTCAATAATTTATTTGTAAATAACTTCTTGCTACACATAAAGATCATACTGGGTTGTTGAAGAACCATTTTCATATAAATCCAAGCAATAAATATTTGGGGTTTGTTGCCTAGCACTCTCCCTACTCCAAGATATCGAAAGATACATCTTTTAGCCAAAGACGAGAACCACCTCTCTAAAAATGAAGGGGGGACTAATGTCCTCATGAGGTTGTTGTTCCGGTCCTGACAGATCCAAGCATCAATAAGGGAAAATATTCCAAATGGATTGTTATCCTACAAGAATTCGACTTAAAGTTTGAAAAAGTCATGTCTAAGAAATCCTTAGTTTTAGTTGAGTTGATTTGTGACCTTCCCTCTTCTGAAACAAAGAGTTTTACAAAAGATTCAATTCCTGATTAATCTCTTTTTCTGATTCCTTCTTCCCACCCATGGTATGGAGATATCATTATCTATCTCCAAACCTAGACCTTTCAACCTGACTTGTCTAGCTCTGAGCGTCATTCTATTCGATACCAAGCATGCTAATACATCATTATTGGAGATACTCTTTATTGTCGTGGTGTCAATTCCATGTTTCGATGATGCTTGACTCGTGAAGAAGCTGAAAGAGCACTTAATGACTGCCATGTTGGTGCTTGTGGTGGTCATATATCTGGATATGCCATCGCACAAAAAATCTTGACAACGGGAGATTTTTGGACATCATTATTTAAATATTGTATCCTTGCAGTTCAAAAATGCCATGCGTGCAACTTTATAATCGTAAATTACGTGCACCCCCTGCTCCTTTTCACCCTGTAGTATCCACTGGTCTGTTTGCCAAATGGGGAATTGAATTCATGACATGTAACCTGATGCAAACCCCCCTTCTCTCCTAAGGGCTGCGCAACCTCCTGGTTTAGGATCGATTAAGAAACTGAGTCTGATTGACTCTTCGGGCCTCTGCTAGACCCCAAACCCACTTACACAGGTCCTTTCTTGGAAGACATAGGTCGTATGAGACCCATGGACCTTCTCTTGAGTGTTGTTCCAATATCAATGCCAAACGGGCGCTATCTCTTCTCTGACTAAGCCCTTTTCTTTACGTGACCACGGTTGTGACCACCCTCCTGTTTAAAGGGCGCGTTGTGATTTCGTGAGACAGGCATTTGCATGCGAGCAACCCCGACTCTCTTGATCCCCGAAATCCCGACAAGGACCTAGCGCTCGCCAGTTCCTTCCTTTTCCTCTTTCCACGTGACCCCTCACTATGACCTAGGGCCAAACCTCCGAGCACGTCGAGGTTTGATGTATCAAGGATTCCCGACGTGAGGCACCCCTGTCCTCCCGATGTTCGAACTCTCGATGTTTCTAGCCTGATGGTCCAGATCCTCCCTCGATCCGAAGGTTGTGATGATTTCGAGACTTCATGTTTTCGTGAAGTCGGAAGACTTATCACCTCAAATCCTCCGATCCCCGAAATGTCGATATTTCTCCCTGGACAATCAACAGTCCAGACCTCTCCTGGATCCAACGGTTCAGATCAAGTCACGGATTCGGGACTCACGAATTCTTAGCGTTCTACCCTTTGACTTCTCTAAAGTGCGAGTCAACGAAACGCTAATCGTTCACCACGCGTCCCTCCTGATAGACGATTCCGATTATCTAACGTTCAGACCGAATGATTGAGATCTTTTTCCCCTTGCGCCTACGTTGTCTTCATAGTTACAAGATCTTCTGGGTGTTCAAAGGTTTCGAACCTTTGCTTCTTCAACGAGTCTGATTCTTGGATCTCTCTAACACTTATGAAAAGTGTTACTCCTCATGAGCTTGGTCTTGCAAAGACTTCGACTTCCCGCACACTCTTTGCGTTTCCAGGATTTCGGTAACTCAGATACTAAGGATTTTTCAAAGAGAAACTCCTCTCACCCTCCTGGCGTTCTCCTTTTCTGGTCCTTCGACTTCTCTCAAAGTCCCTTCGACACTTAGTCGAATCTCGGATCCGTGTACTCCTTGCACCGAATCTTTACGCAAGGTTTTGGGTTCTTGCGGATGACTGTGCACGCCTTGCACTAGTCTCTTTGCACTCCTTGCAAAGGGAAAGTTTAGTGTTATCTCTTATGAGCTTCGGAACCGAGACAGATCCCGTTAACGCACTCCTTGCATTCTGTGTGCACACCTTGCACTACTTCAACAAAAGAGAAACAATTGAAACTTCTCCTAACATTCACAGTTCCATTCACTCATAACGAAATTCATTCATTCATTCATGAAAACACAGCAACATATAATTGCAAACAATGTTCACACTATGCATTGGATCAATTTTCCTTTGTTCTATTCCAAAATGAAAATGGTTACAACTGTAAAATGAACAACAATAACAACTGAGAACTGGATCTCCTACTAACTTGCAGCTAACATCTACCCTGTAGCCAACTACCAACTCCCAACCAACCTCATTCGGGCGTACAAAATCTATATTTATCTCAGAGGGTTCTTAGGTTTCCCCCCTGGCTACTTGTCTACTCTAAAAACTTAACCCAACGACTCTCTAGACCAGTCGCATTCCAGAGCCATAGTGGAGTCTCCCACTTCGCTTGTAATCGTCCAAGCGTGCCTCCAGATTTTCCCAGCCTGACTTTAAGCAGGCCTCCAAAGATTAATGATGGCACTAAGTTAAGACATACTTCAAAATATTTGCAGAGATGGCCAACGTTGAGCTCCCGTACAGATTCCTTGACGTTGATAGGTCTTACTCCACGTGATTGACAGCGATGCTCTTGCATCATACTCCCCTTGACAAAAATTCATGGACTCCTGTACATGAGATCCTGCACTGACTTTCCATGCTTCTGGATAGCAGCTTCATCTTCCCAACTGGAATCTTCTATTGGGTGTCCCATCCACTTGACCAGATATTCAAAATACATCTTCCTCCTGGTCTTTTTGCCAATCCTCTAATCAACGATTTTCTCCATCTATGGCTTCTCTGCTACATGCATTTGTTTCTCCCACTGAACCTTTGTCTGATCTTCTGATCTATTGGTGTCATCTTTCCTGTAAGGGTACAGGTCTGAAACATTGAATATGGGCGATATGCCCACATCATCTAGCAGTTCAATCTCGTAGGCGTTTGCATCAAACTTCCTCAAGATTTTACATGGTCCTATCTTCTTCATATTCAACTTGTTATATGTTCCTCTAGGGAACCTTTCTTTTCTGAGCTGTGCCAGAATGTGATCTCCTACTTCAAATTGAAGTTCTCTGTGATGTTGATCAAATCTGTGCTTGTACTCTTGGCTAGAGTTCTGTAATTGCCCTCTGATCTGGCTATGGAGCCTCTGCATTTCTGTAGCAAAATCTTCTACTCCGACGCTCCTGATCTCACTCCGTTCCAAGTTTCTCAACTCAGATACTCCTCTGGGTTGCATTCCATACAATATCTGGAATGGGATCTTTCCAGTGCTCCTGTTTGGTGAATCATTGTATGCAAATTATGCTTGTGGCATAATCTGATCCCACTGATTATGGTGCTCAGTGACCAGACTCCTCAATAAGTTTCCCAAACTTATGTTTACCGCCTTAGTCTGTCCATTTGTCTGAGGGTGGTAGGCTGAGCTGAAGGACAAATCCGTCCCCAACTTCTTCCATAGTGTTCTCCAAAAGTGACCAACAAATTTTGTGTCTCTGTCTGAGACAATGCTTCTGAGTAGGCCATGAAGTCTCACAACTTCCTTGAAAAACAGATTTGCAACACGTGTTGCGTCACTGGTCTTCTGGCATGGGATAAAATGTGCCATCTTTGAAAATCTATCCACCACCACAAATATGGAATCCAATCCTCTTTGTGTTCTCGGAAGTCCCATCACAAAATCCATGCTTATTGCATCCCAAGGCCTCTCTGGTATTGGCAATGGTTGATACAATCCCGTGTTTTATCTTTTCCCTTTTGCATGTTGGCAGATTCTACATCTGTTCACGAATTTTATCACATTTGTTCTCATACCTGGCCAATAGTATGAACTGCTCAATTGTGCAAACATTTTATCATGGTTGAAATGTCCAGCCAATCCTCCACTATGCTTTTCCTTCAAATGGTTATCCCTCATTGAGCACTTTGGTATGCACAACTGATTTCCCTTGAACAACAATCCCTCTTGAATCATGTATTATGTCCACTGGCTTCTATCTCTTAGCACAGGGTTCACACATGCTTCATATGCTTCCTTGAAGTCTGTATCATCACAATACATGTCCTTAAGGTGTTCAAACCCCAAGGTCTTCACCTGAAATTCCTGCAGAATCAAACATCTCATGCTTAATGCATCAACAACCTTGTTAGCATTCCCAGCGATATGTTTTATGACAAAAGTGAAATTTTGCATAAACTCAACCCATTTCGCATGCCTCTGGTTCAATTTTTCCTGCCTGGTTATGAATTGTAAATCCTGGTTATCACTATACAAGACAAATTCCCGTGGGACAACATAATGTCTCCACTTCTTCAAGGCTTGAATTATGGCATAAAACTCCTTGTCATATGTGGAGTATTTTCTCTTGGTCTCATTCAGATTCTCACTGAAATAGGCAACAGGTCGATTGTCCTGACTCAAAACTGCTCTTATTACAACTCCAATTGCATCACATCTTCCCTGAAATGTATTTTCAAAATTCGGTAAGACCAGAATTTGTCGTTTTGTTATTTTCTCCTTCAGTATATTGAAGCTCTTCTCGGCTTCCTCTGTCCATTTAAAAGACTTGTGCTTCTTCTTTACAGTATCCATCATTGGCGCACAAATTCCACTGAAGTCTCTGATGAACTTCCTATAGAAGCTCGGTAATCCATGGAAGCTCCTCACCTCAAACATGCTCCTTGGTGATGACCATTCTTTGATCGCTTTCACCTTCTCTGGATCCATCTTCAGTTCATTTGAAGAGATCACAAAGCCCAAGTAAATGAGTGTTGTCTTCATTAAAGAGGACTTCTTCAGATTTATTAACAACTTCTCCTGTTGTAGTCTCCTCATCACCAGTGTTAGATGTCTCAAATGCTCCTCTTTAGTCCTGCTAAATATCAGTATATCATCCAGATATAAAACCACAAACTTGCCAATGAAATCTTTTAGTATTTCATTCATCAGCCTCATAAAAGTACTCGGGGCATTTGTTAAACCAAATGGTATAACAAGCCACTCATACAAACCTTCGTTTGTCTTGAAGGATGTCTTCCACTCATCACCTTCTCTCATTTTGATATGGTGATATCCACTTTTCAAATATATTTTTGAAAAGAAATTTGCTCCACTTAAGCAGTCCATTAAATCATCCATCCTGGGTAAAGGAAATCTATACCTGATGGTGATCTTGTTAATGGCTCTTGAGTCTGTAYARATTTTCCATCCTCCATCCTTCTTTGGACTCAACACAGTTGGTACTGCGCATGGACTCAAGMTTTCTCTGACCAAACCCTTGTCTAACAACTCMTGGACTTGGTTCTTCACKTCCTCATTCTCTYGAGGTGTCAATCTRTATGCTGCTTTGTTTGGCAGACTTKCTTCTGGTATCAAGTCAATATGGTGACTGATACTTCTGATGGGTGGCAATGAGTTTGGCAGCTCATCCACCACTATGTCAGCAAAATGATCCAACAATTCCTTAACTTCTTTAGGCAAATCATCCACTGAAGTAACTGTAAGGATGACTCTGGGTTTCCTCACCACAACAAACTGCATCTCCTCTTCTTTCTTGACTTCTTTCAGGAGTTCCTTCCCACTCATGAGAAGTATGCTTGTGCGACTTCCTCCTTCACTTTCTTCTCCTCTATTTGCAGCAACATGTGTGTCCTACCATTTCTCTCCAAGGTGTATTTATTTTTCCTCCCATCTTGAATGACATTCCTATCAAACTGCCATGGTCTTCCCAACAAAATATGGCATACGTCCATGGGAATTACATCACACAAAATTTTATCTCTATATCCTCCTATCTTAAATTCAACCAAGCATTGTTTAGTAACCATTACCTGGTGTCCTTTTTGCAACCGTGAGACTTTTTATGGCTTCGAGTGTGTAGTTGTCTCCAGCTCCAATTTCTCCACCATCTTTGTGGATACTAAGTTGTCAGTGCTCCCACTGTCAATTATCACCTTGCATACTCCGTCTTTAGTCTTGCAAGCTGTTCTAAAGAGACCGTTCCTCTGCATCGACCTTTCAATTTCTGCTTATGGTTTTAAGAGAACCTTCCTCAACATCAGGGATCTTTCATCCTCTGCTCCTTCTGCTTCAACATCTCTTCTTTGTGCTTTAGAAATGTGAGCTTCACCTCCTCCTTCTTTATTTTTCTCGGGGCAGTCCTAAGACATGTGCCCTATCTTTCCATAGGCATAGCATCTTACTTCTCCTCCTCCTCTGGAAGAGTTCCTTCCACCACCCTATCTTTCTCGTGAACTTCCTCCTCTTTCCAAGTGACTGTGTGGTTTCTCTACCTCGTCCTTAGGATTATGTGTTCTGTCATGGGTAACTCCCTTGCTTTTGTTTGGGGTTGGGCCTTTACCTCTTCCCCGCTGGCTTTGCTTTCTAGCCAAATTCTCCTCTACCTTCAGCGCAAACTGATAATCATCCTCCACTGTTCTTACAGACATCATGATGAGCTCATCTTGGATTTCATATCTCAGGCCATTTATATATCTGGCGACCTTTTCTTCATCTCTCTCTCTTTGTCCAGTTTTGATGTTCAGCCAATAGAACTCCTCTGTGTACTCCTTAACTGTCATCCCTTTTTGTCTCAGGTTCTGCATTTTCTTGAACAGATTGATATGATAATCTTTGGGCATGAACTTAGCCTTCAACTTGGCTACCATTTATCTTATGCTTGCCTTTGCTTCTCCTCTCAGCCTGCAGTTCATCCCACCACAACGTTGCATGTCCCTTTAATCTGGTGAAAGCATGTTTCGCCCTTCTTTCCTCATCGATGTCTTCATAGTCAAAATATTTGTCCATGGATCTTATCCAATCCAATAGCTCTTCAGCATCTAAATTTCCTTCATACATTGGGACCTCTATCTTGGCTCTGCCTCCCAATCTGGCAATTGCTCTCAGCAAGTGTTCTTCGGCAACATCCTCTCCTGCATCTTCTTCGATGACATTCTCTCCCACAACTTCTTCGCTCTCTGCATCGTTGATGTCTCCAGTATCAGGTGCTCTTCTCTGTGCTACCTCCATCGCCTCCAATCTTGCATGAAGTTCTCCCGTCTCCCTTTCTACAACTCAATTGGCTAAAGGTTGATCTCCTTGTCACCTTGGTGGCATTGTGTCGACTGTCTGTCACACACAAAGTACAACTTTGAGTTATTTTTGTCTCCTCTCCTTTGCCTACTATTTGCAAGAAAAACTGTGCTCTGATACCACTTGATGCAGACCCCCCTACTCTCTTAAGGGCTACGCGACCTCTTGGTTTAGGATCGATCAAGAAACTGAGTCTGATTGACTCTTCGGGCCTCTGCTAGACCCCAAACCCACTTACACAGGTCCTTTCTCGGAAGACGTAGGTCGTATGAGACCCACGAGAATTCTCTTGAGCGTTGTTCCAATATCAACGCCAAACAGGCTCTAGCTCTTCTCTGGCTAAGCCCTTTCCTTTACGTGACCATGACTGTGACCACTCGCCTGTTTAAAGGGCGTGTCGTGATTTCGTGAGTCGGGCATTTGCATGTGAGCCACCCCAACTCTGATGATCCCCGAAATCCCGACAAGGACCTAACGCTCGCTAGTTCCTTCCTTTTCCTCTTTCCACGTGACCCCTCACTATGACTTGGGGCCAAACCTCTGAGCACATCAGGGTTTCACGTAATGGGGATTCTCAATGTGAGGCACCCCCGTCCTTTCGATGTCTGTACTCCTGGTGTTTCAGGCCTGATGATCCAGATCCTCCCTCAATTCGACAGTCTCGATGATTTCGGGACTTCGCATTTTCGCGAAGTCGGAAGACTTATCACCTTAGATCCTCCAATCCTTGAAATGTTGATATTTCGCCCAAGACAATCAACGGTCCAGATCTCTCCTGGATCCAACGATTCATATCAAGTCCCAGATTCGGGCCTCGCGAATTCTTAGTGTTCTTCCCTTTGACTTCTCCAAAGTGTGAGTCAATGAAACGCTGATCGTTCACCACGCGTCCCTCCCGATGGACGGTTTTGATTCTCTAGCATTCAGACTAAATGACTGGGATCTTTTCCCCCTTGTGCCTACGTTGTCTTCATAGTTACAAGATCTTCTGTGTGTTCAAAGGTTTCGAACCTTTGCTTCTTCGACGAGTCTAATTCTTGGATCTCTTTAACACTTATGAAAAGTGTTACTCCTCTTGAGCTTGGTCTTGCAAAGACTTCGACTTCTCATGCACTCTTTGCGTTTTAGGGATTTCGGTAACTCAGATCCTAAGGATTTCTCGAAGAGAAAATCCTCTCGCCCTCCTGGCGTTCTCCTTTTCTAGTCCTTCGACTTCTCGCAAAGTCCCTTCGACACTTAGTCGAATCTCATATCTGTGCACTCCTTGAACCATATCTTTATGCAAGGTTTTGGGTTCTTGCGGATGACTGTGCATGCCTTGCACTAATCTCTTTGCACTCCTTGAAAAGAGAAAGTTCAGTGTTATCTCTTCTAAGCTTGAGAATCGAGACAGATCCCTTTAACACACTCCTTGTGTTTTGTGTGCACGCCTTGCACTACTTCAACATAAGAGAAACAATTGAAACTTCCCCTAACATTCACGGTTCCATTCACTCATAACGAAATGCATTCATTCATTCATGAAAACACAACAACAAATAATTGCAAACAATGTTCACACTATGCATTGGATCAATTTTCCTCTGTTCTATTCCAAAATGAAAATGGTTACAACTGTAAAATGAACAACAACAACAACTGAGAACTGGATCTCCTACTAACTTGTAGCTAACATCTACCCTGCAGCCAACTACCAACTGCCAACTAGCCTCATTCGGGTGTACAAAATCTCTATTTATCTCAGAGGGTTCTTAGGTTTCCCCCCTGCCTACTTGTCTACTCTAAAAACTTAACCTAACAACTCTTTAGACCAGTCGCATTCCAGAGTCATAGTGGAGTCTCCCACTTCGCTTGTAATTGTCCAAGTGTGCCTCCAGATTTCCCGGCCCGACTTCAAGCGTGCCTCCAAAGATTAATTCCGACGCTGAGTTAAGATGGACTTCAAAATATCTGCAGAGACGACCAACGTTGAGCTCTCGTACAGATTCCTTGACGTTGATAGGTCTTTCTCCACGCGATTGACATCAATGCTCCTGCATCATAACCCCCACTTGGTCGCGGGGCATGGGTGCATTATTGTCGTTGTGGATTATTTCACTAAGTGGGTCGAGGCGATGCCTACATACAACAATACCAAGAATACTACAACACTATTTTTTTTAATCATATTATCACTCGATTCGGTGTGCCCCAAGCTATTGTCACTAATCATGTCACTCATTTTTGAAATCATATGATGTCAGAATTGATGACCAAGTTGGGTCTATGACATGAAAACTCAACTCCTTATTATCCACATGCGAATGGCCAAGTTGAAGCTACCAACAAAACTTTGATAACTATGCTTTGTAGGATGATAGGCATTCATAAAACGAATTGGCATACTTTTTTAATTTATGCGTTATGGGCATATCGTACCTCAGTCAAAGCAACTACAGGATTTATGTCATTTCCACTTGTATATGGTCTAGAAGTCTTGCTACCAATCGAGTGTGAAATACCATCTTTGAAACTGGCTGTCAAATTACTTCCTGACACTACAACTGAGGAAGAACGTCTTGTACATTTGACTCGTCTAGATGAAACTTGTCATGATGTTGCCTTGGCTAACAAAACTCACAAGAAACATGTCAAAGCCATATATGACAAGACTGTCAAACCTCATGTTTTTTCCGAATGTGACTTGGTCCTTTTATATGATCAAGATCGTGAGTTGTCAGGAGCTGGGAAATTCGAACCTTTATGGCATGGCCCTTATATTGTCAAACGTGTCTTGGAGAAAGGGGATTATGAGTTAGTTGATTATGATGGCGTTTGTTTGGGTGAGCCTTGAAATGGGCTTTACCTTAAAAATTACTATGCTTAGATATTTTAAGCATTTGTGCTTTGTATATACTGTACCATTATTTGGTGTGGTATTCTTTTATTTTTCCGTGATCTCTATTTACTGCTTATCATGCTTTGTGCTTGGTTTGCAGATGTCGATGTTCCCTCCACCTTATGTGGGATTTTTTTTATGGTGCTAGCCTCAGTACTCAAAACCTGGCATCTGATGCATGGGCAATTTATACCCCCACTAATGAGTTGGTAAGTTTACATGGCATATGCCTTGGTCGCGCAACCAATAATATTGTAGAATATAGTGCAGTGATTGAACTATTAACCGAAGCTATTTCACTCGCTATCCACCATTTGGTTGTCCGAATTGACTCTCAACTCGTAGTAAGGTAGTTAGATAATGTTTATTCCGTTCGAAGCCCCACTCATTTAAGAATCTTTTTACGTGTTCGTCTCTTGGAAAGGCAATTTGATTATTTAGAATATCAACACATTCCGATATATTTAAACACACTCACTGATGCTTTAGTACATTACGTGTTAGATAGACATTTGCGACATTTATAAATTCAAACACATTTTACACATCATTAGACAAAAACAGAAATCACCTTTATATTAAGTTTTTCAAAAAGATTACAAAATGTATCGAAGCCTGTAGCTTTCGAAATAATACATGCTAATGGGTAACATGACCACTAGTAGACCCTAATGATGATGCTCATGATAACATACTACCACCTGAGCCACTCGTCGGAGAAGATGGGCAATCCGTCCAAAAACCCCAATAGTGTGACGTTGAACCCCACGCATCAAGTCATCAATCTGAATGTTCGGGATGCCCATGGTCAACCCCTCCAGGTTATGCGTGATATCCTCAAGCTCTTCGTTAACTTCCCAGTTCTGTGCCACCATGGGACTAATATCGCTTCACCATTGAATGGGTGAAACCCCATATGGTGCTGGTTGACCAATATCTGCATTTTGAAAGTTAATTAGTGCCGATACAAATATATATATATATATATATATAAACAAGAAAAAAAGGAAAAATATAATTTTCTTCTTTACCTGCATTACCCCATTAGTGTCCTTCTGGGAAAACAAGATTTGGATCTCCCTAAAAGTTCACTCCTGCATATGCGTAATCCTCGATCATGATGATTTGGGTTTTCGCCCACTTGAAGAAACTACGATCATAGGATACGATATGTCCATGACCATGACAGCCTATCATTTTCACCCATCTCTTCATATGAGGTTCTCATAGATTGGGATTCGCATCCCAGTCTATGTGTTGAAGACACATGGTCGAAACTCTCTCCAGAAAGAAGGATACTAAAATAGACTTGTACCCAAATTGTTTCAACCAACCTGTTTTGCACTTCATTAGTTGATCTTTCAAGTTTTCCAAAAGACCAGCACACCAGTTAAAAACAATAGGCACCATGCAATCAACGATGTATTGCATTTGTGCGTTGATAGCCAAATGAAGAGCTTGGCTTCCAACAACCAACACAATGGTGAAAAGAGTTGTCCTCAGTGAAAGATATCTAACATCTTGAATCAAGATTTTTCCACTAACTTTGGTAGCCCCTGAGATACAAATATCTCTGACAATAATTTCGGTTTGGTCCCCTCCTCCTCGGAAACTGAATAAAGAAACTCGTTGCCCTCATCTAGATAGTCTGGTGAGAAAGTAAATATCCTCAATCTCAATGGAAATATCATGAACCCCAACTTTAAAAACTCGTTCATTGAGATCATGCATCTTCACTATATATTCCAAAAGAGGAACCTGAGCTCTCATACTGTTAAGCTTAAAGAACTTTTCCAAACCACAATTTTGGAGAGTCGCCATTGTATTTGGGTCATTAAAAGCAATTTGATCTTCAAGTTCATGTTCTCTCTCTCTCCACTCCAACATCTTGTCCAGTAAAAGGTCTGCAAACAACATTTTCAAGCCTTAGTCATCAATCAAAACCAAGATTATGTGGGCTTTATGGCCCTATTTTGTTTTTAAATTTTGACAACTACGCATCTCGCTTTGTGTTTTTACACACACAGTGACGTTGTCAAAATTCTCGACATGGGAGACTGCCACAACTACATTTGTCGTAGTCTTCGATAGAAGCTTCTCGCGACAACCCTGTAACGTGATTTAGGGCTTGGACCATAGCCCATAAACCCCTGAATACTGAACAAAATGATTTAAAACAAGAAAAAAATGAAAGGAGGGGAAGAGAAGATGTACCTGGAAAAGAAAGAATTGCAAATGGTTGTCTGGATTGTCTGAAATCAAAGCTTGAAGATCACTCCTATGGAACTATTTCTCCACACTCAAAATGGTAAGATGGCAAATAGTAAATATGAATGAGTTTTTACTCCTTTTTTTACCCTAAATGGAATATTCCTTTAAATATTCTTTTCATATTTTATCCATTTTCATATAGTTTCAAAAATTCAAGTGCAAATAACATTGTTGTTTTAGATTGTACAAGTACAAAAGTCATCTACATGAAACATGGGACTACGACGATGCAATTTTTTTAGGGATTATCCTTTAAATCCCTTTTCGAAACCCTATTAAAAAATGAAAAAGATTGTCGAGTGAACTTGCTTCCTTCACACTCGTAAAACGAGTTAAAGAACCATGCTTGTTTTCGAAGGAGCGTCTATTCAGAGTAAGTTTACCCCTTTTTCGGGACGAGTAGATTAATTACGAAAAAGGTACGCTCTAGGAATACATCAGTGTTCGCTAGAAGAGTTCTCCCTTTAATTGTTTTATACTTTTTCGGGCTTGGCAGACTAAACTTACGAAAAAATGACATTTTTGGAGTTTTCTTTAAGTGTTTTTCAAACTCTCTAAATATGAAAAACCACAGAGTTTCCTTCCTCTGGACTTGTAAAACCTACATTGTAAGACCCATATGGGACCGAACCACTCCTTCCTAGGGTTCGTTAAAAATACTCCGAGGGACTTGTCCAAAGAACGAGCTTATACAATGAGCATTTGTTATCCTCCTCAAGCTCATTAAAAAATAAAGAGGTACTCACCAAGCATATGGGGGGGAATTTGGGAAGGGAATCTGTATTAATGGCAACAGTCGCTCTCGAACATGACATCTTTTACCTTTTGTGTCAAAGTTGGGAAATCCACTTTTCTCCTGTTGATCATGCCCTTTTTGCGAACTTTTGCCTTATGATCTTCCATTTTGAGTCAGTGCTACCAAGACCTATGTCATGTCAATATTCGACAGAAGTTCAACCAAGAAGCCTTCTATTGCATCGACCAAATTCTAAATTTTCTTTAAGCCTCCTATTTCATCGACCATCCCTGAGTCAGTCCTGAAATCACTCTGTAATTTTACTACAAATCTTGTGACTGTTTCGTGGCGTTGATGGGGGATACATCAAGGCCCTCCTGCGACAAATCACTTCCTATCAACACAAAATCCTCATGTGGGAAGTTGATTTAGAAGCATCTTAGTACTTTGGAACCTGCATGCCTCAATGGCAGGTATCTTCGCTTTTGACAGGGAGTTTACATCATTGCTCCCTGATCAAAAGATTCTCTCGAATGTTCGACTTCAACTCATTAATTCACATTCGAAGGGATGTACTATAGTACCTTGGGGGTCATTAACATTAATGGTGATTTCCCTCGCACTTGTTAACGATATACCTCAATGACCAGTAATCAAGTGGTTTTTACCATGTTCGACGCCAAGACATTTATTCAAATGGCTAGAATTGTACCTCAGAATTGAAGTCGAGCTGAAGAACTCCCTTTGAATATTTAGTTCCATAGGCTGCAATGGAAAGTACTAGAGTAATGTTGACACATATATCCACAATGTATTAGTCCGTAGCTATGTTATTATTCGTAGATCCACAGTGTATATTCTCGTGGCAATGAATCCATTCAAGTTATGGTGATATGGATCCACATTGTATTTCTGGTGGCCATATCGTTAGTAAATATAATCATGGATCTACAATGTATTTATTAGCAACCATGCTTCAAGTCACTGGTATTTTGAGGATGGGAATGTCTATCTTAGTGATGATATAACATTGTACTGCAATGTCCTTGTGTTATTGTCTCCGACCGGTACGTTCTTTGTTTCATGTTGAAACCAGGTCTTAAAGTTTTTATCTCTAAGACTAAAACTTTTCTTTTCCGGGATTTGGCTTTTCATAAGGTACAATCCTCGCTATCAGTCCCAAAAGCCCGGTACCAAAATCCCGAAATGGATTTATTTTTTAATAATAAAAGGCAGAAAGCTCAAGTGTTTTTAAAGTCTCGACGCACGTTCTGTAAAATACTTTTAATCACGAAAAATTAAAACCCTAAAGGAGTTAATTAACAATCTTTTAACCTTTCGGGATTCAGGTTCACTCAGAACAATACGTTTTCAATACATTTCAAATTGCGAAATCTCGATCCCCGATTTCCCAAAAAAAATGGAAGTTAGTTATTGACCCTGATTAATTAAATTACTAATACCAAAGTTAAGGCCTAAACTAATCTCATCACGATTTCGGGATTCAGGGTTTAGTGGTGACATACCTTGTGTAAGCAAGATCCCCGAAACCCCGAAACGTGAAGTCCCGACTCAATACCAAAGCTAAGGCCTAAACTAATCCCATCGTGATTTCAGGATTCGGGGTTTAGTGGCGACATATATCGTGTAAGCAAGATCCTCGAAATGCGAAATCTCGACTCAAAATCAATGTTTAAAATGAACTAACTTCGTTTTAAAAACACAATTAATGGTAATTAAAGTTCTTAGGTTTTTTCATTTTTCGAGTTTCGTTGAATGAGATCTTTCGAATTTTGAATTTAGAGTCGCCGAAATACGGCCATATTAATAACGGATAGCTGGTGATTTTTGTGACGCAAATGCGTATCTCAGAAATATTCTCTGCATTAAAGGTATTAAATTCTTGGCAACTGCGTCGGTACTTCCACCATAAAATGAGTTAAAGGAAAATTAAAGGTCTGTGTTTTGAACCTTATTCTTGTTCTTTCTATCAGGAGTAAGTCGCATCCAACCAAGCTTATACACCTCTCTTCTGTGACAAGTTTTCGTTCCAATACGAAAGTTATGGCACCAAAGAAGGGACCCAAGAAGAGTGAAGATACAACTGAGATTTTCAGCCCAAAGGGAGATGTCATATCCAACACCATGCCACATGCTATCAACTCGATTAAATCCTAGAGACAAATCTATGAAATTCTGGACTACGAGATCAAAAATTCCCCTAATGATTCCGAGAATCACCTTCGGGACATAGAAAAATCAGAACTTCACAAGATTGCAGCACACCCACGGCTCATGGCGTACAACGACATGATCAGTTGGGCTTTATAGAAGATTGATATTCCAACGAGAAGCATTTTAAATGATCAAGCAGTCATTATCGGCTCATTCAGACCTGAACATATCCAGGTAATGTACAAACTTTCACCCAATCCTAAATACATTTACAATGTCGAATTTATAGCTGAATTTCAGAGAAAGGAATGTACCGAGGCAAACCAAACTTACCTTGATATGATCAAAGGCTGGTGGAGATGTCCATCAAAATTTAGTGCCGATACCCACATAATTTATGCCACAAATTCTTTGAATGAGTACATGGTTTATGTAGCCATGATGCTGTGTAGACTCTTTGGCAAAAAGAGTCCCTGTCATTTCCCCGCAGAATGGGTGCGCTTCTTAGAGGAAGCATTAGAAGGATATAGTTTCAACTGGAGCAAGATTTAGGTTTCAGATTACAAAGCTGCAAGATCCCGAGGTCAACCAGTGGCCTTTTACATGTTGGCATACATCACAGACGCAATTTGTTTTATGACTCCATTCCCCTTGATGAATTGGAGTTGGAACATAACCTGCCTCGAACCCATTCATGAGTATCACTCTGAGCTGTGGGAAGAAAACGCAAAAAATTCGTTTTACAAAATTTGTCATTTCGTGGTAATACTGATGCATAAAATGTTTTTTGGCTGTGACCCTCCTCGCATTTATGAAACAGTTTCAAAAAACCTCGAGGCAATATCAGACTGGTTCATTGAAGAAATCTTCTCCTACATCAGGGTTTATGGGTGCTCAATCCCCCCTCATCCGCTTCCAAAATTCCTCTCGAACAGACTGGTGTGTAGGGAAGTAGCACACCAAATAGTGAAAGGTGGTATCAGACTAGAGCTAAAGGCAGCTCAAAAGAAGTCCTAGCCAATCTTCCCTGTGCATATTGGGAAATTTTCATTGCAAAACTTGGGCCATTCCAAGGTGGAAGTAGAAGTACTCAAAGAAGTCAAATTGTTAAATATTGAGTACAAAAGGCATGACCCTTATCAACTAGTGAACAAACACTTGATACACTACAATATGAAAGCATATGAACATGAGGAGTCCTCTTGGGATGACATGTTCAAAGGGACTAAGACTTATAAAGAGGTGTTAGAATGAGTACAGACACTATCGTCCGACCTGCAAGCTAGCTTTCGAACCTTTCAGAAGCATAGACAGAGTGGTCTGCCCAAAGTACTGCTAGGAGAAGCAATCACCCTCCCCCAGGAGCAAGAAAATGTTCCCCCAGGCTTTGAACAGGAAGCACAGAAGAAGGGAAATCCTAAAAAAGTCCCATAGGATACAGAAAAGCCCCCACAAAACAAAGAGGCCTTATAGACAAAAAAATCAGAGACTGAAGTAGAGAGGAGGTCCGGGAGACCTCCCGAGTCCAGTAAGCTTACTCCCCCTTCATCATCTGGTGTTGATGTCAATACGCCTAAGGCAATAAGAGGGAAAGGATCTACAGAGCTAGGAAGTCCCATAGCTTCCTTAACCCCCTTACAATCCGCTTTTGGATTCCCACAGACAAGAGCTCTATTTGTTGATGACCTCACCTCTATCTCCA
>SNQJ01S0004778.1:100588-134132 GCA_010110895.2 Picea sitchensis
AAATTTGTGTCTCTATTGTATTGTGTATCTTCTGTGTTTTGTTTCTGCATTTGTTTTATTTTATTGCTCCACAATCCTGTTTTTCTAACATTTTGTCCCAGATCCCAAGCAGGATTCTAATGGCATCTCCCCATATGCAGAGGTACCCCCCAAGAAGCATTTAGAGGACATCAAATCAGAATTTAAGTCAAACATATTAGAACCGCAAGAGCATATGAAGGAAGCACATACAAGAGGACTTGAAATACCACATAGGTATGAAATGAGGTCCAGGAGAAGCAGAATGTTGGCTTATCACAACAAAGCCATCATGGATGAAGAGAAAATATTAAAATATAAAGGAAAGGAGTAGGTCCTAGTCAAACTAAAAGAAGAAGTTGATGAAGATGCAAAGGACAACCACCAGGTGCAAGCATTAAGGCTACAAGTTCGTACCCTGCAACAACAAAACCAATAATTGAAAAAACAACATTCCAAGCTGCCAAAAAAGTATCAGAAATTGCAAAGAAAACACCAGAAGACTTGCTTCTTATTTAAGGAGATCATCTGAGGTGGACTACTGCTAGTAAGGAGGAAGAGTTTGAGGAAGCTGCCAACACATCAAGTTATATTCCAGTTAGATTCTATCTGGAATTACACATGGATATCAAGGCACAGTTCCAGTCATTGCCATCTGTCACATTAGTTTTGTTAAAGGTTTTTGCACTCTAGTTTATATAGTAGAAGTATTTTGCACTTATACATGTCTAGTTATTCTAAGTTTGAGATAGTAGTGTCAAAACACAATAAGTGATCATTTTTGTGTGATATGATCCACATTTTTGTTGAGAATAAGTTAAAGAGTGTCATGAATGTTATTTCCACTCAAGTTAAAGAGGTGTATCTATGTTGTAGTGAAAGAATATTAGTCTAGTTATTTAGTTTTCATGCAAATGTTAAGCTCTGGTTTTAAGGAGGGTCGAAATACTCTACAACATTGATAAATAAGTAGTTTTTATATGGTTGTGGGGTTCAATTTTTGGTGGAAAAAGGAGACGTATCAGAAGGGTTGAACCTACTTATATGATTGTAAAGTTCTCTAACTAATGAATATATGTTGATGACAATTGCGTTTTCTTACTCAAATCTATATGTGTTTAATCTTGTCTTGAATGCAAATTTTGTGATGTGTGTAATGTACATTTACTTATTCTTTCAGCCATTGTTTTAGTTTATCGTTTTGTTGATTATGCAACATATTATACAACTATTGTTTAGTGAAAATATCAACTATTTGTCAATCTGTTGGATGATTTGCTTCTAGATATTTGTCTAAGTCTTAAGATATTATTTTAAGTCTTTATTCTCACATTGAAAGCAATTCATTGCATTGTTGTCTATTGTCTTATGTGTTTGTCTTTCATATCCCCAACTGTCCATCAATATCTATACCATTAGCTAAGGAGAATCTACCTTCATACATTCTAGCATGTCCAAAAAGATTATGATATTTGAAGCCTATCCTTGAGTTGACCAACAAAATCAAATTATCAAAAAACCAACCATTCCAAACTTGAGGTGGCCTAGCTCTTCCCTTTAGCAGTCAGGTGTAGACTTTAGGACCAACATATTCTGGTGTCATTTCTAGGGAACGAAGTAACAAAATATCTTTCCCTGGGAGAAAGACAACGATCATATCTGATCTTTGATGGTGAAAAAAGATGATGAACAAAGGTGACCGACATTTTTCACCTACTGACTCCACTGAATGCAACCTTGTTAAGTAAGTATGGCTCCCAGGAAAGGAGCTAGGAAATCAAATCTTGAGCTTGCTAAAACTCCCAAAGTCAACCTTGGTCGTAATGGTAACACAACCAACCCCGATTCAGAGAGACAATTAAGGAAGACTACCATTGCTAAGAGATACCCCTTTTCATCCAAAGGCAAGGCCACTGCTGAAAAATTTACCTCTGACCACAACCATAAGAAACCCGAGGTTATTATTTTCCAGAATCCCCTTTACATCAATCCTCACACATCCCTTGACTCAAACTATGCTTCATTATCTCCTCCATCAACCACACCCACAACTCCTCCTTAGCCTCATAATCCAGTTATCCCAAACATGGTTGTTAATAGGATGGAGCCCATCATTACAACCAGGTATGCACCTTTGGTGCTACCCCAGAACTTGAATGCCTTCCCCATAGGTGATTACATGAATTATATGCCAAGGTACAATGTTGAGGGGAAGTAACTGTTGAGCAACATTTGGTGGTATGTTATAGTTTTGCAGAAAAATTCAACATTGAACATGAAGATGTATGGATGAGGTTGTTTGTGCAAAGTCTAGATGGGGAGGTAAGGAAGTGGTTTCGTGGCTTGACCCCTACCTTTATTACAGAAATTGAGGCATTGGATGAAGCTTTTATGAAAAAATGGGGGGACAAGAGAGACTATTTGTATTACATAACTGAGTTTGGGGCCTTGAGAAGGAAGAGTGGGGAGTCTTTATCGGATTTCATAAAGAGGTTCAACAAAATGTATAACAATATCCATGATGAGATCAATCCAACTGAATCCTTAGCCAAGATCACGTTTGAAAATTCCTTTGATGTTGAATTATCTCTTCTATTGAGGGAGAGAAGGTCCACCACCTTGCTTTCCATGCAAGAGAAAATTATTGAAGTTGAATCCAATATCCTAGCATATGAGAAACTAAAGAATAAGTCAGATAGGGATAAAGAGAAATAGAGGGAAGAGTTTCCTTCCTCTTCCAACCCAACATAATCTGATCCAAATCTGGAAGAGATGGCCATAACCTTGAAGACTTTAACATCAGATATAGCCAAGATAAAATGGGAAACCAAACAACCAAATAGGCCATATCAGGATGATGGAAACATAAACACAAACCAATTTAGAAGGTCAAATAATGTTCCCCAAGTCATGTAGAGAGAGAGGAGAAACGACGAGGATCAAAGGGTTGTGCCTCCTTTCCAGAATAATGAAATTAAAGAAATAGATGTGGAGAGTGATGTTGTTGTACTGTTCTATGAAACTGATCTTTATCCTAGTCACCTAACACAACAAGATTATGAAATATCATATTTGTCAAGCCATTTTGAGGATGAGGTGGAGGGGGAAATTTTTTAGAGTCATCCCCAAAAGAAGTATGATTTGAGGCCTAGGCCAGGGGATTCAAAGGAAGTTTCCCCTGCTCAGAAAAAAAAAATCAGATCTTCCTACCAAAAAATGCCCAAGCAAAGGAATGACAAAAAAAGCTGATCAACCTCTCCAGTCCAATCCTCCTACCCTTGAAGTAAAAGAAGATGACATACAACCTATCCCTGTCAACATTGAGCATGAGTTGAGAAAAATAAATATCCCTTTACCTTTAAAAGAATTGCTGAAAAATGAGCCATTCAAGAACTCCATTATGAAGGTATTGAAGCCACCTGTTGTTGCCATGACTTATGATGTAATCAATTTACAAGATGAAAAACCTGCCATTACTATGGGCCCACAAATTGAACATGGGTCAGATGCTTCTCAACCCTTTTATATACCCTTTAATGTCAATGAAAAAATCTTGCACAATTGTTTGATGGATTCAGGGGCCTCCCATAATGTCATGCCCAAAGTTTTAATAGAGGATCTAGGGATGGAGATCACCAAGCCGTACCAAGATCTTTACTCATTTGATTCTAAAAAGGTAAAATTATTGGGGTTGATTAAAGATCTGGTAGTTTCTCTATCTCAACTACCTATGAAAAGTGTAGTGATGGATATTGTGGTAGCTGAAATTCCCCCCAAGTTTGGTATGATTTTTTCCAGGACATGGGCCAAGAAAGTTGGATGATCCCTTCAGATGGATCTCACATATGCAACCGTTCCTATCTTTGGAAGGGAACATAGGAGATTGTATAGGGAGGTCAGACTGGCATATATTGTTAGTGATCATCAAAATCTAGGCAAACATCCGATTTATGTTGTTGAAGATGAAATTGGGTCATCTATTTTCACATAAACGATGACACACCATAAATATCAGTCAAAAAATACAAAAATCAACCATTGACGGGTCATGGGAATGAGGTATGGAAGTTGTATTTTGATGGATCATATTCAAAGGAGGGATTTGGGGCTGGTGTAGTCCTCATTTCTCCTTCAAAGGAGGCGATCACATTCTCATATAAGTTGGAATTTGAAACAACTAACAACATAACATAATATGAGGCCTTGGTGCTCAAATAGAGGGTTGCTAAATTCATTGCTATTGAAAGATTGACAATCTTCGGTGATTATGAGCTGATTTTGAACCAAGTCAAAGACATTTATCAAGCCAACCAACAAAGGCTGAAACAATACAAAAATGAGGTGCGAGACTTGGTGGACAACTTCTTTCTATCATTTAATATTTCCTTTGTTTCTAGAGAGACTAATCAGATGGAAGATTCTTTAGCCTTGGCTGCCAACACTTTTAAACCTCCCATTGGTCAAAATGTCAAGTATGAAGTTGAGGTTAGACATAGGAAAACCATACCAAATAATTTCAAGCATTGGCAGGTCTTTAGTGATGACTTGGAGATCAAAAGATTCCTCCAAACCATGAGAGAGTTCTCAAATATCTCCATTGATCGAGAAAACGAGGGAGATGAAACATAAAATCAACAAGCATCTCATTTTCTAAACAAGGTGGCTGGCCAAAACATTGTGGAACTCAATAAAAACCATATCCCAAGAGGTTTAGTTCCACTGGAGAGGTTGTTTGACAACAATAATGTCTCCAGGAAAGTTGCCATGAAAAATCAGGAACAAGAAGTAGTGGACTGCAACATTGGGGCATCTGCAAATCCCAAAGTGGTCAAAATATCCAAGGCACTTCTAGAGGAAAAAATAAGTAGTTATTTCAGCCTCATGAAGCAATTTTATGATATTTTTGCATGGTATTATGAGGACTTGAAGACCTTTGATACTGACATTATTCAACACAACATCCCTATGAGGGCATGCTCAAATCCATTCAGACAACAAATTAGGCAATTTAACCCCCTACTAATGTCTATTATTGAGAAAGAATTGAAATGGATTCTTGATGCCAAAATCATTGTGCCCTTGAGGTAGTAACCTGGTGCTCATTCGAAATAAAAGTGGAGATATACGCTTGTGTGTTAACTTAAAAAACCTGAACATATGCTCTCTAAAATACAACTATCCTTTTCCCAAGATGGACCATATTTTGCAAAGGGTAGTAGGTGTTATAATATAATGGATGTGCTCATTTAACCATAGACAATATAGCAATATTTTCACCCAACCATAGGCCGAAGCCACCCCCGAGCACCTTAACCTTGACAAAGAATCATTCCAGAAGAAAACCCTAGATTGGATAGCCAAACAAAGGTGGCACACCTTTCTCCAAGGATAACGCACCAAGAAAGAGTAACAAGAGCTGATCAGAGAGTCCAAACCATAACCAAGAGAGAGTCCAAGCCAAAACCGAAATATGCTAGTTGCAACAACTGCAATAGAAACTCTCCTCCAAACTTGCGCACAAACTGGTCAACTGCAATGCGCACAAGTGTTGCTTTTGAAGTTCTGAGAACACTGGCCAGAATGAAGACTAGCCTACTGTATTTATACTAATTCTGGTAGACTACCTGGGCGGACTTCTCATTCTGGGTACTAATTCTTTAGTATGTAACATTTCCTTTAGTCGACTTCTTCTCTTCGAGGATAATAACCTAATACAAGTCATTCTCTTGAGCCAACTTGTCTTCTAGAGTTATTAACCAATCAATTAGGGTTTCTTCTTGCTTCCTAGAATATTCTATTCTCGTCAGGTTTACACGAGGAGGTAAATACCTCCCGCAGATACCATAATATCAACAATGAGGAGGTAAATACCTCCCGCAGATACCATATCATCGCGACTCTCCCAGCTTAGGGAGGTGCATAGCAGTAATGGTATTGAGCACAAACACATTCAATCTTAGTATCAACATAGTCATATAGACTACTCTCATGATTAGATCATGAGTAACATCATCATTATCAGCCATCAACTTCATCATCTCTCAAACCATACTCCATCTAAGTAATCAGAAATGATGTTGGATAATTCACTCACTCCACATAGTGATAAAAGAGCCATTCTTCTAATCCATACAAATGAACTAGAAGAATAAATGTCCCGAACCATTTTCCATCCGGGGAATCTTTTGTCCATTGATCATCCATATAAATGATAATCATTTCAACACTGTTGATAGTCTTAAAGGCAATGGAACACGTCATTGGTCAATAGAGCACAACTCTGTCTATCCCATAGTAGTACATAACTACAACCAGCTGGTACACTGCCACACTAAGTAGCACACAGATATTTGATTAGTGACATATAGTCATAATCAATGGAACACATCCACCACAAGAGTATACATCTACTATTCGCAGACATTCTCTATAACAATCATATCATATGATATCAAGTTATCAACTCCGCACATAAAAACATTATTATGATATAAACCTAATCATTTGGGCCATTCTTCTTCCACCTTCCACATCCGGTGAGATCCGAAGAGCATCTACCTCGAAGGTAAACATCAATGATAAACCATTCGACAATTATTTTTCAAGCAAGGAAGAATAGCCGGCCTTTGGATTGATTTCTGAGCCTAGACCATTCACCTATCTGGGCCATTCCTCCGGCACTAAACAAAGTGAAACCTGGAGAGAATGAGTCTGCCCTAGGGAATGCCTATCCCTGATTGTTGAACCTGGACCATTCACCTATCTAGGCCATTCCTTTGGCACTAAACAAAGTGAAACCTGGAAAGAACGAGTCTGCCCTAAAGAATGACTATCTGGACCATTTCCTAAGGAAATGACTGTCCTTCACCAACCTCCAAAATAGACCATTTTTCGAAACTGCTCACAACTGTGAGCTTCAAAAGAATGACTATCCGACGAGGCGAACCAGTCTTCTTGACCAGTACTAAGAGTGATTTTCAAGAAGAGAGACTATCCTAGACCATTCCCCCACACTGGCCACAAGGGGAATCGCTGTCTATGGTACATCAACAATCCATCGAACCATTTTCATTACAAAAATGACTTTTTGATCTAGACCATTTTCTGAACTGGAAATTTCCTGTCCATCAGAAATCTCAAACCACTTTCTAAACTAGAAATGAACTGCTCATCTTGGACCATTTTTCAAACTGAAAAATGATGTCCATAAATCAATAACACATAAGTGCTCCCTCCCATTCTGGGAGTCATCTCTTCCTTTTTCAATAAGGAAGTCATCTCCACGATCTCTAGCTTGAGTACACAAACTCTTTCATCTTGGACAAAGGATTTACCAAAAATGTATGTTTATCTACTCATTTGTGGAGATATTTATTGGAGAACCACTTTCTCTTTTTTGGAATTCATCACAGAGAATGTAATTCTTGATCTCAATGTACTTCGGTCTTTCTGGAACACTGGTTTTCTCTGAAGGATTCATATAGCTATGATCAATATAATATATCAATTTTGGATTCATCTTTTGTTTCCTGATAGCTCATAACGTCATGGCAACGGTCAAAATGGAACATATCCAAGTGGAACTTCTTCTTCCATCATGAGGGTTTGTCATGTATTAGCAATTCATCATCCAGAGCTTCTGAGTAACCATTATGATATAATATATCTGTTATAGAAAGTTTTTCACTACGCTTCTGTTGTGCATTGGAGGTTCTTTACCAAGTTATCTTCTTTCATCTGCATACAAGGGTCTCCTTTTGGTATACCTCAAAACCTTGAGGTTGATATGCACTTCTCTGTTTGATTACTCTGTTGAGGAGAACAGTCCTTACATCTATCTGATGTAAAATCCAACCCATGGATATAGAAGGAGATATAATGTCTCAGGAAGAGGCATGTTTGGAACAAGCTATCATCATAGTCCTCTCCCTCCATCTGGGATAACCTTTAGTTCTGGATCTTGCAATGCTTTCATTCATAAGTCTTCCATACATTGTTCTTCATCGCAACTTTCATTTCCTCTTCTTGATTTCTTTTAGTGAGTTCATATCAGGCTGGTAGTCTTGTGATTCTCAATACAATGACTGGTTGTTCTGGCTTTTCTTTCTTTCTTGGAATCTTCATGGTCTTCCTCATGTTTTTCTTTAGTTCTTAGGTCCATGGATTTTTCTATAGATTCCATGCCTTGAAGATTCCAACTTCTTTATTTCATCATAGGATCATGGATGTGCATGGACAACCAGGGATACTTTAAGTATTTTTTTTCGAAGAAGACTTCTTCTAAAGTCACTTTGAACACATGCTTCTTTTCATGGTTGCTACCATGGATAGATACTTCATCATCTTCAATGGATCATATTATTTAGGATTATCTCCCTCCTAATCCTTGCTTCATGCATGAATGCATGCTCTTCTTTTGGAAATATATAATCGGCTCCCTCCATCTAGGAGAGTCCATGATTTCGTCTGCATTCTTATTGCCTTCTGCAAAGTGTCACAAATATTTTTCTAATTTCCTCTTGATTGTTGAATTATTTCTGTCTTTACTTGTTCTAGGTTTCTTTAAGATTGATTCCGATTTCGACTTATCTTGTGGTTGTTACTTATGTAATATCTTCCACATGAATTGTTACTAGGGGTTGTTGATGTACTTCATCCTTTCATGTGCATTTCCTGACTTGTAGTCATTGTGATAACAAGTACTCATTTTTTTGATCTTCCATAGGTGTAGTTTCTCTTGAACATCTTATCTTCTAAGAAATAGATATGCAAGATATGTAAAGAAACTATGTAAACATGGTATGTACAAGAACTATGAAGAATATTGTTACCTTGTCTTAGAAGAAGAAGTCTGTTATATCCTGCTTGGTCTTCTTTAAGGGTTTCCCTTCTTTGGAAACTGATGCTTGGCGTGTCTCCTTCCTTTTCTTTATCTCGGGACAATGATTCTTGTAGTGACAATATTTTCGACAGTTGAAGCATTGTATTTTTGACATATCTTTCTCTTGATTTGGATTCTTCCTTGAGCCAAACTTCCTTTTGTTCCTGAAATTCTTGAATCTTGTTGTGAAGGCTTGATCATCGCATTTCTTTTCAAGTTTCTCTTTTGCACTAATCCTTGATTATTCTTGTGCACAACAAGTCCAAAGTTCTTCAAATGTAGGATACTCCTTTCTTGTGTTCATGCTTGCGTAAAATGCATCCCATGTCTTGGGAAGACCGTTGGGTACTATATTTACCAGTTCCTTCTCTGAAATGATTTATTCAATAGCTTGTAGTTGATCTCTTAACTGAGAGATTCTCACAAAGTATGATGTTATGCTGTCATCATCATTCATCTTTATGTCACAGAGCTCATTCTTCAGACTCATTACTTGTCCAATGTTTCTGACTGAGAAGAGGTTTTTTAGGGCATCGTACATATTCTTAAACGAATCAAGATGGGAGATTTAGGGTATCAAGTGGTATTTTATAGAATCCACTATGATACTCATGGAATTGATGTCATTGTCTTTGAACTTCTCCATAAATGCAACGCTCTATGGTTCCTTCTCTTTTCCTTCTTCCAACTCTGGTTCCATAATATTTCCTTTCACGATATCCAACACTTTATTCTTGGCAAGGATGAGATCAATCCTTGTCTTCCATGCTCTGAAGTTAGAAGCCCCTTCTAAATTGTTTTATGACTTCATAGAGTAAGTCATGGCTGCTTTGACTTGGTCAACCCTATATTTGACTAAAAAATCAAACTTGACGTCTTGGCTTGCTGAGAGTACCAGGAGATGCGATAGGCTAGGGTACACTAGTCTATCCAGGAATTAGGTCAATCCCTTCACTTAAGGCACCTCAATGAGAGAGTTAGGGTTTCGTTGTGGCAACAAAAACTAGTTGCAACTACAACTGAGCAAATCATCCCAATCTGAAGATAGTGTGGGCCCATAAACTATTAGAATATAATGGATGTGCTCATTTAACCATAGACAATATAACAATATTGTCACCCAACCATAGGCTGAAGCCACCCCCGAGCACCTTAACCTTGACAAAGAATCATTGCAGAAGAAAACCTTAGATTGGATAGCCAAACAAAGGTGGCTCACCTTTATCTAAGGATAGCGCACCAATCAAGAGTAACAAGAGATGATCAGAGAGTCCAAACCATAACCAAGAGAGAGTCCAAGACAAAACCGAAATCTTCTAATTGCAACAGCTGCAATAGCAACTCTCCTCTAAACTTGCACACAAACTAGTCAACTATAGTGCGCACAAGTGCTTCTTCTGTAGTTCTGAGAATACTGGTCAAAATGAAGATTGGCCTCCTGTATTTATACTAATTCTGGCAGACTACTTAGGCCGACTTCTCATTCTGGGTACTAATTCTTTAGTATGTAACATTTCCTTTAGTTGACTTCTTCTCTTGGAGGCTAATAACATAGTACAAGTCATTCTCTTGAGCCGACTTTTCTTCTAGGGTTATTAACCAATCAATTAGGGTTTCTTCTTGTTTCTCGAAATAGTCTATTCTCGTCAGGTTTACACGTGGAGGTAAATACCTCCCGCAGCTACCATAATATCAACAGTAGGTTCCCACAGAATATCCATGTTGGATGGATATTCAAGTTATAACCTGGTAATAGTGCTTGAAGAAGACAAAGAGAAAACAACCTTCACCACCCCACGGGGCACATTCATGTATGAAAAAATGCCCTTCGGTTAGATGAATGCAGGGGCCACCTTCCAAAGGGTCATGGACATTGCATTCATGGGTGAAAAGGACAAGTTCATGGTGATATATTTGGATCACATCACCATCTTCTCTAAATCTGATAATGAGCATCTACAACACCTGCAACATATTTTTTAAAAATGCAGAAGGTATGAAATCTCTTTGAATCCCAAAAGGTCCCATTTTGCTATGTTAGAAGGAAGACTCATATGTCACATTATATTATAAGAGGGAATTAAAATAGACCCAAAGAGGGTTTGATGCTATCCAAAAAATTGACATCCCTAGGAAAAAGAAGTCTATCTAATCTTTCATAGGCAAGATAAATTTTTGAGGTGCTTTGTGCCAAATTTTGTTGAAATCATAAAATCTGTTACTAACATGATGAAGAATGATGTTGATATCAAATGGTCACAAGAGGCCAAATCATCCTTTCATAGGATCAAGAAGGTCTCGGTTGAATCACATGTGCTAGTTAGTCCAGAGTATTCCAAGGAATTCCTCATATTCTCCTTTGCCTCTGAGGAAACTATTGCTGCAATATTGCTACAAAAGAATGAAGAAGGGAATAAACAACCTATTTCCTTCTTCATTAAATTGCTCTAGTATGTTTAACTAAAATATGATATATTGGAGAAGCATGCATATGCATTAGTCAAGGCTTTGAAGGCCTTTAGGGTGTATGTTCTGCAGTCTAGCATAATAAACTATTTACCTAGCAACAGTGTGAAGGAAATTCTGGTGTAGCTAGATAATGAAGGGAAGAGAGGAAAGTGGATTGTCAAATTGTTAGAATATGACCTACACATAAATCCCACCAATCTAATTAAAGGGAAAGGCCTTGCAAAATTATTATCAGATTCAAAATGTAAAGCACTGCAGTTACACCATAATTTACCCCAATCAGATGCCTCCATAATGCAGGTTGCAAGGGACAACACACAAGTATTTGAGCATTAATATTTTTCACCCTAGTATAAGGATGTTGTGTACTTTTTGCAACACCTATAATTCCCATATGAAATGGAAAAATCAAAGGTTATGTCTCTTAAATTGAAATCTGTAAAATTATGGATCATAAATCATAATTTATATTGGAGAGATCCTGCTGGAATTTTGCTAAAATGTTTGGATGAGGATGAGTCTAAACAGGTCATAACATACATGCATAAATGGGTGTGTGGAGGACACCAACATTGGAAGGCTACAATCCTTAAGATCCTGAGGACATGATACTACTGTCCCACCATCTTCATTGATGTGTTTTCCACAGTCAGAGCTTGTGAAGAATGTGAGAAGTTTGTTGAAAAACATAAATTGCTTTCATTGCCCCTAAAGCCAGTTACTGCCAGTGGTCCCTTCTAGCAATGGGGACTAGAATTTATTGGCGATATAAACCCATCCTTTAGTGGAAAACATAAGTGGATCCTCACTACCACTGACTACTTCACTAAGTGGATTGAATTAATACCCAGAAGAAATGCTACTGACAAGGTGATCATTAATTTCTTGGAAACAAATATCTTTTCCAAGTTTGGTTGCCCTAGGAAGTTAGTAACAAATAATTCCCAAGCATTCAAGTCCAGGGCCATGATTGACTTCTGTGGGAGTTTCAAAATTGTCCTAAAACATTATACACCCTATTACCCACATGGAAATGGGATGGATGAATAATAAAAAAAGACTCTCATCAGAATCATCAAGAAGTTGTTGGCCGAAAACAAAAAGTCTTGGGACTACAAGATTGAATATGCCTTGTGGGATTACATAATCAACACCAAGAAACTATTGGGAACCTCACCATTCCAACTAGTGTACGAGGTAGATGTGATCCTTCCTACTCAGCTTGGCCTACTAGTTTTAAATTTTCTACAAGAATAATTTGAGGAACCAAATGACATCCATAGAAGTGTAAATTCTAACCTTGTACAATATCTACTGCAAACTGATATTCAGAAAAGAACAGAAAAGATACAATGGCAAATACAAACATTACACAGAGATTTTTCACCTGGAAACCCAAACCGGGAAAACCAACATATATTATATTGATACACTTGTGTTACATTGTTTCAATACAATATACATATAGGAACCAGCGACATCAAAACCCTAACCCAATAGGCCTGGACAGTCCAAAACCTAATTTCAACAACGAGGAAATCGAAAACCATCGACAAAAAACCATGTTTGAAAACCACCTAATATCATGGTCCCGGAAATATGTCAAGCCCGACGAAAATATGTCGGCCAAATTTTTTTTTTTTCGGGGGCGTTTCCCCCGAACCCATGCAACCCTCTCATATCGATGTACATTACATGGGATCGATTTTGCAAAGAATATAACATACCCAACAAGAATTTATTAGATCATTGAAATTACATGGAAAATGATTAAATTAGAGGATTGATGCATATCAAAGTAAATTCAAGGATGTCTTTGATAGAAAAACCAAACAAAATATCTTTCAAGAAGGAGACCTGGTCTTGAGATGGGATGCCAGAAGGGAAGAAAAACTAAGCATGATATAATCTATGGTTTGGTCCATTAAAAGTGGTCAAGGTTCTGGATAATAATACATTCATATTGCATAATCTAGATGATATCGAGATCTTTGGAGGCCCAGTCAATGGGCACTTCCTGAAATATTTCATTTAAAGGACACGGGGTGGTCCATATATTGTACTATAGTTGTTTTCATTTGCATTTTGATTTGATATTTTTTTGAATCAAGACTCCATAATTTGATATTTTTTTGAATCAAGACTCCATATCCCAACAAAGGCACTGGGGTATAGCTACAATATCAATTTTCAGTTTGAATAAATACAGAGAGCATGGTTGACAAATAGAAACAAAGGTAAGTGACAACAAGTTTGGAGAAGTAAGGAACCCGATCTATTGTTCTTATCACCTCACAAGGAAGTGCTATCCCCTGTTGGAGCCAATCTTGGAACTTATATCTACATCCCTACCCTTCCCCTTCATTCACCTATACATCCTCTTAAAGCTTGATTTTTGTTTTAATTCTCCTCCATGGTTTATGTGTCAGCTTGAGTTGTTTTTCCCCTCTATTATTTTTGCAACATTTTATTTCTTTCTTGAAGTATTGTTGCACATCTGGTTTGGGTTAACAACGTGTTGTCACCTTGGAGTATTTTACTACACTTATAGAAGGTTGGCGAGGCCTTTTCAGTTCAAAAAATATTGATTGCAAGAACATGCATGTTCTTGCAAACAGGGTAAAAGCGCGTTGTTTTATCTCTTTTAACGTGTTGGAACATGCATGGCCATATATGATGATGAGAACCCCAATACACCAGTCATTTCTGAGTTCATGATCACATAGATCGTGTTAGGGTTGTGTTAGGATCGTGCAAACTTCACTTGCGGTTGTCATCATCACAAGAGGCTGCAGAGAATTATAGTTTCAGGTACAATTTAATCAAAATTAAGGTCACATCAACTCATGTTATGCAATCTCAACAAATTAAGGTTCAATATCAATTCATCACTTAGGTCATGAGTGCAACACGGTATCCCCCTGAGACCGAAGGAAGCTGAACAAACTCAAGCCATAGGGGCCTGAGTTATTTGAGGTGGTCCTAGAACTCATAGATCTGTATGTCAAAGCAGAGTGGTATGAATTCATTTATTCCTTCGAGGGATACCACACAGGTGTCACCATGAAATTTGCATAGAAATTTGACGTGTTTCAAACTCAACTGGGGGAAACTTGTATTCATGTTACAAAACAATTTATTGGGGAAACAAGTGCTCTCCTAGTTTGTAGGGAAAGGTGGTTTAAAAATGTCAAGGTAAACCCTGAACTCTGTAACAATTTTTTGGTGATAGAGAACGAGAACCCCGACTAGAGCCAAGGGATTTCTATCACATGGATAAAAGAAGAATGGAAATGTACTCTCATGGATGTCTAGTGATACATTATAGGTGAGGGCCTATTCACGAGCATACATTGTTACCACATGCATTTCTCATGCAACTGAGCGGTGATAAAGGGTTGAATTTGTCTGTTATTTGCTCAAAAGCCTCACTAAAATGGCCAGAAGAGTTCAGGGCCATCCCGAGTCTGTACACAAAATCTTGTATCATTAAGGTTTGATCAAAATCTTGGTGCTCTTCAAAGATCAACTGTTTGGCAACCTGTTGGATGATTTGCATCTAGATATTTGTCTAAGTCTTGAGATGTTATTTTAAGTATTTATTCTCACATAGCGAGCAATTCATTACATTGCTGGCTATTGTCTCCTGTGTCTGTCTTTCATATCCCCATCTATCCATTAATATCCATACCATTAGCTAAGTATAATCTACCTTCATACAATGTGGCCTGTCCAACTAGATTACCATCTTTGAAAGCCTATCCTTGAGCTGACCAACAAAATCAAATTATCAAAAAACCAACCATTCCAAACTTGAGGTATCCTAGCTCTAGCCTTTAGCAGTTAGGTGTAGACTTTAGGACCAACAACTGCCTAATAGATGGTTGGTTTGGACCTAGTGCAAAGTCTAAAATTATTATGGAAGAACTTGGCTTCTCTTGTACAAATGAAAATGTGAGACGCATGTTATCCTATAATAATCAACAACAATATATGATAGATGAGATTAAAGATGAAATTTTAGTCCTTTTTGCCCATCCAAAAATCAATACCACTTTAAATATACAAGTCATTGATATGCATGCTAGCAATTATTCGATTATTTTGGGTAGAGACTAGTAGGATTTAACGGGTGGTGACTTATCTTTAGATGGCTCTCACTTGTCTATTTACATAAATGGGAAGAATATAATTGTACTAAGGGAAGGAGGAATCTCACCATACAACGAAAACATTCCTCAATCAAATGTAAACTTTATTGAGGACAATATGGGTGTTTATTCAATTTTTAATGATGAAGATGACTTTTCTCATGAACAACCTTATGATTATGAAGACAATATGTGGCATATGTACTTTGACAATGGATGTTCAAATGAAGGAAATGGGGTAGGCATGGTCTTATATTCACTTGTAGGTAAAATTCATAATTTTCCTATAGACTTGAATTTTCCTTCACAAATAATCTAACTGAATTCGAAGCCCTATTGTTAGGCATTGAAAATGATTATAGTTTAGCATGCGGTCATGTTACTGTTTTTGGAGACTCGAAACTTTTTTTCAATCTGGTCAGGAAAAATTATACTCCTACTAACAAGTTACTGAAGAGACACACCCAATCTGTTTGGGAATTGATCCAAAATCTATTATCTTTTAACATAATTCATATTAAAAGGGAGCTGAATTCCATTGCTGACATGTTAGTTGTTTTTGCAGCTTCTCCTACAAGACAATTGCTTCCTCAGAGACCTGATTGCACATTCTTATCCTTATACATACCTCATCTTCCTAACAATGTGGAGTCTTGGAAGGTCTTTCTCGATGATGAAAGCATCTATGATTTCTTGCAAAATGAGCTCTATAAGCCTAAGGAAATAATTTATCTTGAAGATAATAAATTTCCTAAGGGCTTGAATCCTTTCAAGAACTCATTTTCAACCAGTGATGTTGGCAGCAACGATGATAATAAGGAAGAGGATTCAAAATGGTAAATAGTTGATTTGATTCCCTTGAACATTGGGACTCTCGAGCAACCAAAAATTTAAAAATTGGAGGTCAATGTTCTAAAGAAGAAAAGGATAAATTCATGGATTTGTTCCGTGAGGTTAAGGAAGTTTTTTCTTAGTGCTATGAGGATCTTTGTGGTTTTGATCCTAGTGTTTTCTAGCATGCTATTCCAATTAAGGAAGAAGAAAAAATGGTTAGGCATAAACATAGAACTATTAATCCTGTACTTGAAGATACCATCAAAAAGGAAGTGGAAAAATTACTAAACGCTCATACTATCTTCCCATTTAAATATTCAGAATGGGTATCCAATCTTGTTCCTATAAGAAATAAAACAAGAGAAATAAGAATATGTGTGTTTTTTCATGCACTAAACAGAGCTAGTGTTAAAGATAATTTTCCCCTCCCTAATATGGAATTAATTTTACAACAAGTTTCCAGATCTCAAATGATGTCGCTACTTGATGGTTTTTCAGGTTATAATCAAATAAGAGTTAAGAGGTCTGATAAATATAAAACCACATTTATTACTCGTTGGGGCATTTTTGCTTACAAACGCATGCCTTTTGGTTTATCTAATGCAATTTCCACTTTCTAAAGACCTATGGAAATAGATTTTGATGATCTCATAGGTAAAATTATTCAAGTATATCTTGATAACTTAACTGTTTATTCAAAAAAATGATTAGATCACTTTGATTATCATAGACAAGTCTTTTTACGATGTAGAAAATTTGGAATGTCTTTAAATCCTAAAAAGTCTATTTTTGGCGTTACTCAAGGTAAACTCCTTGGTCACATAATGTTAAATTATGGAATCAACATAGACCCTGAAAGAGTTACTGCAATCCAAAATATTCCGAGACCTACTTCTAAAAAGGAAATCCAAGCTTTCATGGGCATAATAGGTTTTGTTAGAATATTTGTCTCTAATTTCATAGTAATGGTTAAACCTATTCACATTATGCTAAAATATGACCAATCTTTTTTTTGGATAGAAGATGTTGAAAATGATTTTGTAGGAGTTAAAAAGGAAATTAGTTCAACTCTTGTCTTGGAAAAACCAGACTTTAATAAGGAATTTACCATTTTCACGAACTCAACAGAAGAAGCAATTTCTGTTGTCCTTCTGCAAAAAGATGATCAAAATAATGAAAAACTTGTAGCCTATATGACTTAGATATTATTCGATGATGAAATCAAGTATTCTTATATTTAGAAACATTCTTATGATTTCGTTAAGGATATAGATAAATTTCACCACTTCATTCTTGGAAAGCACACATGTAAAAGTCCCTTTACTTGCTGTCAAGTTTTTGCTTTCACAGAATCATCTTTCAAGAAAACTTACACATTGGCTTGCTAAGATTCAAGAACATGATTTAACGATGATTACTTCCAACAATATTAAGGGACGTGACTTAGCACCTCACTTGGCTCAACACCCTGAACCGAGTGATTCTTTTGAAGAAAATGAAAATGCTTTATCAACACTTCTTTATTGAAAATCAAAATCTTGAATTTGTTGAACATCCTTGGTACACAGATACAATTTACTACTTACAATATTAAAAATTCCCAGCTCATTTATAATCTCATCAACAAAGGATATTACGTCTTGAAGCCTCCAAATATCTCATTTTGGGAAATTCATTATTTCAAAGATTTGATGATGGGTTTCTATTATGGTGTATTGATGATACTACAACCTAGAAAATTCTAAAACAAATACATAGATCAATACATTCAAATTTACACATTGGTGGTCATTTTTCAACAAAGACTACTGCTTTCAAAATTCTAAGAACAAGGTATTATTGGCCTTTTATTTTTCAATATTCTTTTAAATTTGCAAGGGTTTGTGATAAATGTAAAAAATTCATTGGTAGAGGAAAATTTTCTGCTATGCCTCTGCAACCTGTTCTTCTTGTTTTTCCATTTTCCAAATGGGGTTTATATTTCATTGGTCCCATTAATCCTCCATCTTCTATACGACACATATTTATACTCACAGCTACATGTTACTTCACTAAATGTACTGAAGTTGTACCACTTAAACATGCACAAGATAAGCAATTAATACCTTTCTTGGAATGAAACATTTTCTCTCGCTTTGGCCTTCCTCTTGAAATTGTTTCTAATAATGGCCCAACATTTATTTCTTAGAAATTTGCTCAATTTCTTAACAAATTTGGTGTGAAACATCTCACTTCTTCTACCTATTATCCACAAGGAAATAGGTAGGCTGAGTCAATTAATAAAAATTTGATCAAAATTCTGAAGAGAATAATAGGTGAGAAACCCCGTCAATGGTACACACTACTTACTTACAATATTTTGGCAGATATAACTACCACCAAGTATAGCACTGACCATATCCCTTTTCAGTTATTATATGGCCAAGAAGCCATCATGCCCGTAGAACTAGAAGTCACCTCACTTAGATTGGAATTATAGGCTGAAGAATTAAATTCGTTTGATATTTCCCAAAGAATTAATGTTTGCTTTTCTTATAAGAACAAATAAAACACACTTTAGAAAATTCAAAGAAAAGGAAACAAACAATTAAAAAATATCTTGATAAGAAAACTGAATCTTCCATTTTCAAGGTTGATCATGAGGTATTTCTTTGGGATTTGGCTCATGCTAACAAAGGAAATAATTTCAAATTTTAAAAGTTATGGCTAGGTCCATATAATATTGACTTTGTCATAAGTAACAACTCTTATTTCCTTAAAGACATGGAAGGCAGATTGTTTTCATTCACAACAAATGACTCTCATCTAAAGCATTATGCTGAGCGAGATTGATTTAATGATTGTTGCATATATTTATTTTATTGTTTTTATTTCTTATGTCTTAGTTGTTTCCTTCCCTTTCATAACATTTTTGGCACTTAATTATGCTTCAACATTTCCTTTTGTTGTTTTCCTTATTTTAAGGCTATTTACTTGCCATGTCAGTTGCACATTATTTCAATCTTATGAAATCTATAAGAGTATAAAGAGACAAATAATCTCCTTGGGCTTGTAATACTACTTATGTAGAAATTTCCAAACCTACGGGAAATTTTCTAATTCACGAAGTAATAGCTATTTCAACTTCTTCTTTTCTGTTCTTCCCTCCATGTCATTTTCTGCAAGATCATATTAGATAAAAGATTATTCTTTTCCATAATATATGAGCAAGCAAAGCCAAAGATTCTAAAGTTTCAGCCAACTCTTAAATTTGGCTGCCCTATGGAGTCACCAATTGTTGACTCACAAAATCGTCAACTAGCCACCAGTCTGCAAATAGTTGCAAGACACTAAAATAATTTTTTTATTATCTATCAATAAATAATAAATACTTAGCTATAGGTGGGGAGTCCATAGATTAAAGAAAATAAAAAATGTCAATGCATTGGTTCTATGATGATCATTTTAGTCTTCTTCAATTTCATCGACGTTCGTTTCTTCAGAAGTGATGATTTAAAATCATAAGTTTCAGTCTTTGGTTAGTAGAAACAATGGTTGGGCATCCATGACATATTATTTTCAGGAAAAAAATAAGGAATTATTGTTTCATTGTATAAAAGGAAAAATGGGTTGGCATCATATTGAATTTTACAACATATATATAAGTCATTTCAAGTGAAATGGTTATTCCTAGATTAAAAAGTTGGTTGACATATCATAATAGTGTTAGAAAAACAGGATCCTAGAGCAATAAAATAAGACAAATGCGGAAATAAAACATGGAAGATACACAATACAATAGAGACATAGATACACGTGGTTCACCCAGTGTGGGCTACGTCCACCAGAGAAATTGCCAAGTCCTTCCTTTATTATTATCCAACAAATGAAGGGATACAACCTACAACACACCCGATGTAACTTCATCTTATTTGTCTCACATTATCCTCTTTCAGGATACAATATTCACAATGATGCATAGCCGCAATACAATTCCACCATAAACATGGTTTCCTTTTAGGGAAAAAAACCCTAACATAACTTCTACCGTCATATCCGCGACCTTATAATGAACGGTCCATATTTACTATGAAATTACAATATACATTTATAAGAAAATTTTTCCTTCTAGGGCTTCGCCCCCGAACACCCATAGAGGATGTTTCCCCTGAACCCCCGTCGGGGGCTCGCTTGCCCCTAGACCCCACACGGGGGGGGGAATCCCCCTCTACAACCCCCCTGCGGCGTGGATGAATGTACAATATTTTGGTGTGTACAATTGATACAGGTGGATATCGGTGGCTACCCACCTTTTCCAACTAGCTCAAAACAATTTTTCTGACAATTTGGCAATTTACTATTTGTAGCAGTTTTAATTTTCGGGGCCATTTTGAGGGCCTAAATGAAGGTTTTTCAGGTTCGAGCTTCCCAATGATAATCGAAGGAATTATTGATCCCCCAAAATTAATCTCCTCTACGATACCTTTCCAACAGGATATCATACGCCTAAAACAAAGATCGTATGAAAAAGTTACAACCCCAGGAAGTTGATGTACTAACTTACCCAAACGGGGCCCACATGACTTTTGGCGCTTCATCTCCTAGGGTTAGGTTTTTGGTTGTCTAGGGTTTTTGGCATTCCTGTTTATTGTAAAAAGGCCTTTATAGCCTCATTGTAATCATCATCATCTTCTTGCAAAATGAGCATGGCCATCACATCTCTTCTGGGGGATAAGATACCACCATTCCATCAAGCTTGTTTTATTTGCATTTCTGGTTTCAGCTTATTTCCTTATTGAATGAAAACCGGTTTTCTTTGTATCTACGCTTTATTTTTAGTAATTTAAGCACCTATTAATAGTATTCATTTCATTTCTTCTCATAAAAATGCGGATCCAATGGTATTAGGCGTTACGCTCCTTGTCGATCTTAATGCATGTCCCCGAGGGTCCGGAGTACAAAGAGTTGGGTCTCGAACTATTTCTCTTTAGGAATTCAGCTCTCACACGCAAAAGTGACCTCTAATGGCGGAGAAAATAAATATGGTGGGACAAGAGATCCTTTCAAAGCGTTGATTAAAGGAATCCCTCACACAACAAAGGAAACGAGATGATGGATAATTTGGCGCAAATCCTTCAGCGACTACTGACAGGTGATTCATCTTCTTCGAGTGGAAGCGCCACCCCTTCAAGGTACAAATAAACTTCGATATTCCTATATTTGAGGATTCGGATAAGATGAAGATGTTGTGACAAGTGGTTAAATCTACTAGAAGGGTTTTTTTTTTTTTATAGAGAAAATATCACCTTTTTCTCTCCTTAAATCCCTTCCTTTTGTCAAAGATTGGTGGGAGACTATTTTTTAGTAAAAGGAAATAGAGGAACCATCGTTATTTACAGTCACAGCCACCTGTGATTCCTTTATGGATTCTATTAAATAACAATACTAACATGATGGAAGTTATGGCGACTTGTATATGAAATGGACCCTGCTTTGTGGCAAGAAGAGACCAAGTAGTGCCGGATTTCACAAATATCTTTGATACCTTTAGCACCAATTTGGGTATCAAAGATTGAGTGACACTGATTGCTCCATCTTAAATATTTCTGCTTAAGACATCCGGACCGAAATGGAATTTTTGGACATCTCATCCTTGAGTTGTGGCCCTATTTAGATGTCAGATCAAAATAAAGCGGAAGATCAAACAAAGATAGACAATTTGGGCACAGGAACCCCTCACAAAAAATCGAGGAAAGGGTGGCTATTACAGGAAAAGGGCCGAGCAAGTATGGAAAGTATTAGGACAACCCGGAGTCGATCAGAAGCGAAAGAAGGACAACAGAAAGGCAAAGAAAGATACTAGGAAATGGTACGACTTCCATAAAGAGCGCGGCGGCATTTGTTGCCTGCTGCTCAAAGTGCTTGGTGGCTAGAAAGTGAAAGCCTCATCCCGGTCTTGGATTCGGAATCTAAGCCCGAGGAACCGAGAAAGGGAAGACAAATCATTGGCCGTGGAACCGCATTGCCACCATTTTCGACCAAGCTCCATCAGATGAACCGGATGAGTCGGAAGAGGAGAATACCTCTTCCATTCTGGTGTGGGTAAAGGCACCTGTTGCACTTCATCGTGGATGGCAGTAGCCAAAAGAACCTCATCTGGCCGGAGGTCATCAATGGTAGCCACTGTCGACAACAGCACCCACAACCCTACACCATTAGATTGCTCAGCTAAGGAAGTGATCTCATCGTCAACCAACAATGTCTACTATCGTTCAACATCAATCCCAACTGGGGTAGAGGTATTGTGGCGTTGCTCCTATCAAATTTTGGCGTTCATTTGGTCAACCTTATTTATGGAGCGTCATGTTGTATATGATTCTGGAAGCCTCGTGGTGTTATTATTACTTTGAACACAAAAGTAAATACGGATGCAAAGGTAGTTGCCACCTAGTGTTATTTCCTTGATCTCACGCTAACCAATGCGGGAAGGTCATCTCTCGAGCAGGAAGTTTGTCTTCTTCTTGATTCTCTCGAGAATAGCGAAAGATCACAACCACATCTAGGGTCTCTGGTGAGCCTCTCCACACAAAAAATGAAAGTAGATAAGGTCATGGAAGGGCACCTAATATATATCCTCCTAAGCCTATCGGGGTACCCTCGCCTTTGTCGGTCAATTACCCTATCGATCTGACCCCTAATGCATCACTTCCCAATGGGCCACTTTATCATCGCTCTTTGTTAGAGATGAAGAGATCCAAGCGAAATATCAGAAGCTGCTCCACAAGGGCACATCGAGTCCAAACTCATCACACCTTGGGTGCCAAATCATCTTGGTACATAATAAAGATGGAACTGGTGACTCTGCATTGATTCTTGAGCTCACGAATAAAAATCATAATCGGCGGTACCAAATTCCCAGATTTGATGACCTTATTGACCAACTCATGGGGGGAAAATACTTCATTAAAATTGATCCCGAAATCGGATTTACCACCAAGTCCCAAAGAGCAGAGACGGTGTATGGAAGCCCCAGCCCTCAAGTTAAGGGCGACCTTTTGAATGGTTGGTCATGCCCTTTAGTTCCACGACAAATTCTCGACCGCTTGAGGATGATGGATGATATCCTATGACCATTCACCAATAGTTTTGTGGTGGTGTATTTGGATAACATTCTCATTTACAGCAAGGCAGTAGAACACTTGCAACATATTCATGAAGTTACGCACCTAGCGACAACACAAGCTATATGCCAACTTGTAAAAAAATTCTCCTTCGGCATGAAAAAGATCCAATACCTAGGCTACATCATTTATCGGCATGGTGTACATGTGGATGCAACCAAGATCAATTCATGTATTTGGCCATCCCCAACCACACTCAGTAAGCTATGAAACCTCTTGGGCCTTACCAAATTTCTACCACCGGTTTGTGTTGGGATTCTCCCCATATTGCATGGGCCCTCATTAAAGTAACTAGGTCGTGGTAAAGGAAAATTTTAAGTGGAATTTGGTCCAGGCGGTAAAAAGTTCAACAATTTGAAGAAGTGCTTATGCTCAACCCCAATAATTCCACTACCAGCTACCTATAGCGACCCTTTGATATCGAGAATGATTCTTGGAGCTATCTGCGGTCGGGCACCATTCTCCTCAACCGCGGTCTCTGTGCCTTTCATGGTGAGACAACATCAAATGTTGTCCATAAATGCCCTACTTATGATAAATAAAGTAATACTCCATTATCGCGGCTGCCGCGGTGGGAGCATTACATTCTTAAGGAAGAGGCAGGTCGTAAAGCGATCATAATCCACTACACAGTTCATGGAACCTAAAGGAGAATTAGCGAGATGATTAGAGCATCAAAGGTGTTCCACATACCTATAGCAATTCCACCTCAACATCAAGTATAAAACAAGAAGAACAAATCGGTCGACGTTTTCAAGCGGACCACCGATCCATGACACTCCTTACGGTGCTAGAATAATATTCTTGACCATGAGACCTCTCGATGGCCCCAACTCTATATAAGGGCGAGACCGCCACCACCTACCGATGTTGGGTGCAAATCGGGTTAATGAATTAATTTCCATCTTCGAGATGGGTTGTTCTGTCGTCTAAAATTACATATCGTGTTCCATCAGAGTGAAGCTGATGAAGCTGATCACGGGAATACTATGAGTGAGGGTGGCAAAGAGCCGACGCTCAATCGATTAGCGATAGCACAAAACTCTCTTGGCCAAAGGAAACTTGATGAAGAGTTCAACAAGTATATTATTTCCTCCGCGCCTACTTCAAGCAGACCAGCAGAAACAGGGCACGTACCCCTCTTCACCTCGGCCGGGCCATGGGAATCACATCTCGTGGAAGCATGTCGGGCCTTCGATCCAACAAGTGGGGAAATGGCTATGTTTTGGCGTAGTTTATTAAATTAAACGCACAAGATGGAAATTACGGTTGCTTGTGAAGAACATCGTAATAGAGCAGTGAGCTCTTTGAATGAGTGCGGGTACATTTGGGAATCCCACAAACCATTTATTTTCGGTCGGACAATATTTCCTCGTCACGATTACGAATTAGAACCTCGGTCAGCGGTGGACACCAGCTCCGCAAATCCTGACAACCTTCCACTTTGAGACGGATAGAAACCAAGTTTGTAAATCGAATAATTATGCATATCCCTCACATGTATCGTTCGAATATCCACACATGGGATGAGATGCTTCCATGTCAGCAGCTACAATAGGGCTTCATAGCTACAACCCCTTTCAAGTGGGTTGGGATTCTTCGATGGGTCCCATAGATGTTGCACTTCCTTAATGATGCCTCATTCAATATCTCTCAATTAGGCTAAACGAAAATACTGGTTCATTTGAGGTCCACACATCCTCAATAGGTTTAGGATATCCTACATAGGAACAAATAATGCGGTGGCGGTATGCATGATCAACATCTGGGGTGCCATATAGAAGTTTTAGGTGAATGACAAAGTTTGGTTGCACTTGCGGAAGAATATACGGGACCCCATCAAATCTTCTCCAGTCTTATGGGTCATACACCATCACCAAGATTGTAGGGGATAGTGTTGCAGGCTCAACATTCCTCTTTCCTTGGCCTACGCAGGTGTTCAATGTGGATCTCGCTACCTTGTATTCCCTACCATTATTGGACACCTCAGAAAAAACAAAACAATTGACACAACATAGATCAAACTTGACTACATGCAACAAGCATCCAGTGATCATATTATGGACAAATAGATCAAGGCACTCGACAACAAAGGATCGGGCTTTATTGAATTAAATTAAGCGAGAGTCTCTTTACCTTTAGTGATTAATCACGGGTAAATTCAACAAAATTTTCCTCGATGGGGAACTCAACTTTAATGGAGACAATTTATTCCCTAGGAGGATTGATCAAAATTGAATGCTCCGGTGTACCTTTTCCAGTGGCTCAAAACAATTTTCGACAATTTTGGCAATTTACTATTTTTTAGCGGTTTTAGCCAGGACATTTTGGGGCTAAACGAAGATTTTAGAATCGATCTTCAGATAATATTAAAGAATGGTTATCACAGGAATCTCCTCGACTGATGCGCTCCAATGGGCTATAATGCACCTAAAACAAAGATGGTATGCACAAGTTCACGACCTCGTGAAATTGATGTACTAACTTGCAGGGCGGAGATATGACTTTTGGCGCTTCATCTCCTAGGGGTTGGGTTTTGGATGTCTAGAGGTTTTTGTGGCATTCACGTTTATTTGTGAAATTCCTTCATGGCACTCATTGTAATCATCTTCTTTGGGATGGTATGTCCATCACATCTCTTCGGATAAATGCCGCAATTAGCGAAGGCTTGTTTATAAGCGCATTTTACTGTTTCATCTTGTTTCCTTATTGAATGGAAAACCCAGTTTTTTTATATCTATTATTTTGTGTTAAGAACACATTGTTGTGAGTCATTTCATTCTTCCTCGCAAGTCGGATCAACGGTCTTCATAGAATTATAAACACAATGAAAAAGACTATGAATCAAAGATAATCAAAGCTCACAATAATAATCTCCACTTAGGCCAATCCTCAACAACTCCGCCATTGTTATATATCTTTGGACTATGATCAGCTAACAGACACAGAAGAATTTCTCATCGCATCGTAGCAGAAGTTAAGCGAAAGTGAAGCGGAACTCAGTTTCTCTCGGTTTACTCCCTTTGTTAACATGTCTACATGATTAAGCTAGTATGTATCTTTTCTAACTTCAAAGGTCCATCTTCCAAAGTGGATCGTATGAAAATACTGAGATGTTTATGCTTAGTCTTCAAATGGATGGATGGGTTATTTTCAAGACGAATGGCACTCACATTGTCGCAATACAACCTACTATTATAGCACATGCTCCCAATTCCTCCGCCAAACCTATGTAGCCAAATCCCTTATCTTTACCCAGCCTCTATGAAACAACATACTTTATTCTATTATTTAAAGTCAAACAACTGCGATTTTGAAATCCAACTTGCTTCTTCACCTCTGGGTAAAACATACCATGTGGTGCTCTTCGTGTTATCTTTATCACCTGACATATTGGAATCAACATATCCTTGTAGAACAATGCATGATATACAAAACATAATTCATGAGTAGTAGTACCTCCCAAATACCCGAGAATCCGGTGTACTTCCTCCAAAGTATGTTCTTTACGGATTTTCATATACCTTCTCAGCTTCATTTGCGTAGTAAATGTCGGTCTTATTACGACCATCACATACATCAAAATTTTAATTTGTTGATGAATAAGGGACCACGGACATGCATTATATCTCCTCATGTGTCTTGGGACACATTTCCTTATTAATTTAGAATGGTTGGCCAAAGGTGGCGCTGTTGGTTTGCATTGTGTTTCCCGACTCCTCACCACCTTCTCTATGTACTCACCTAAAGACAATGTCAATTTGCGATTCATCTTTTTATTCTCTTACCAAGGATTTTCTTTAAGGCACCCAAATGTAAGAACGAATGAGGTAAACTAATTTATTCTTGAGAACATTTATATTATCTACATATTAGACCATGCAAGCAGGGAATGTAATACACATCTGATAACAAGATAATAAAGCTTCCATTTTATAGCCTTTTAAAATAAACACAATGATCATATTAACATCTACTATAACCTTACATCGCATAAACTTTGTCGAGATTCAAATACCATTTCAGCAGGCTTGCTTTAGGACGAAACCAGTCTCTTGTTCAACCTGCATACAAAATTATTATTTCCTTTGACCTTATACCCTTGTGTTTGTTGCATATAAATCTCTTTCTCAAAATCCCCATGGAAAAAATGTTTTACATCTAACTGTGAAAGTTGAAGATGTTCTACTACCAAGACTTAAAATCGTCTAATTGAAGTCATTTTAACAACAGAGAAAATATTTCATCAAAATACATACCTTTCTTTTTTGTGCAAAACCTTTACAACAAGTCTATCCTTGTGTAGTTTTTCCCTCCATCTTCTTCCTTCAACACGTAAACCCATTTATTCTGCAAATGCTCTTTACTTTCGCAAGGAAACTGAACTGAGTCCCAAGTATGGTTATTTACCGAGGAATCCATTTCCTCTTTCATTCTTTCCTCCCACTTCTTTTGAGTGTCTACTTGCATTGCCTCTTCATAACTTTCTGGTTCACGAGAATCAATCAACAATAAATAATGCAATGAAGGAGCGTATCATTCGAGGGGGTGCCGCGCTTTGGTAGATGTTTCTAACGGCCTTGCGAGGAGTTTGGGGTAGCTTTTGATTCCTATTGTTGTACATTTTGATTTTCGGTACCTTTGGAATTTATTTTTTGATGATCTCATTAATTGTGTATTACGGTTTTATTTTTCTTGTATCTTTCCATGCAATTTGATATTTGTACACGACCTTATCATTTTATATGAAATCTCTAATCTAATGATTTTTGTGATTTTCATAATCCCATAATCGATAACCAAATTCATTAACAATGTATCCAATAAAGGAATTTTTACTTGGATTTTTCCCTCAAACTTTGTTCTATTTTCTTTATCAATATGGACAAATGCTTCACAATAGAAGTCTTCAAAAAAAGAATAAGAAATGGTTTCTTCATAAAAAAACAGATTTACCCTTTGAAATGAAAAATGACCTGGAGTTTCTCTAGATTTTCTCAATAGTTTTTCAGGATCTAACACTTCTTTGGAATTAGCTTAGGATCGGGTTGGCTCTGGTCACTTTATTTTTTGAATATAAAGTTGATATTGAGGATTTGGTAGGCTCAGAATTTTGTCCCTTCACTTCTATTTTAGGATCTGGATCTTAAGTAGTGGAGTCCCTAGGTGAAAAATATGAAGTCTACTTTTCTATCCAACCGTTGTTCACCATCAAGAGATAGTCTTTCTCAATGTTTTTCTTCCCAGAGAAAATAAATTCATTCCTTCATCCCCAACAAAAGTGCCAAAATATGTTAGTCCATAAAGTTGCACTTGACTGCTAAGGGAAAACTAGGGCATCATTCATTTATTCTGATGGTTTTTATGAATAAACATTTTTGGGTTTTGAAATTGGTTTGAAGGTTAGCGATTGGGTAATAATAATATCAATCTCGGATAACAAGAACAAATTCCTATCACACTTGATTAGTAAATGGTATTCAACCTGATGAATTAGATATCATATTATAACATGAAATACATATATATGTAAGTTTCGATCTATTCGCTCACATAGGAAATCCTTGATCCTAAATATCATTTAAGAACAAAAAACATGTAATTAAACACAAATCAGGTTATGAACAAGCAATCAACAAAATATTCATTGGCTTAAATCATAAACAAGATATATCAAATGCTTTAGGAAGATAAATATGATGAAAATAAAGAATAAAGACAAAAGAATTTATACTAGGGCATCATTAAGTTATTGCAATGGTTTTTTTATGAATAAACATTTTTTTGGGTTTTGAAATTGGTTTGAAGGTTAAGCAGTGGGTAAAATAAAAATATCAATCTCAGATAACAAGAACAAATTCCTATCACACTTGATTAGTAAATGGTATTCAACCTGATGAATTAGATATCATATTATAACATGAAAGACAAATATATGTAAGTTTCCAATCTATTCACTCACACAGGAAATCCTTGATCCTAAATATCATTCAAGAACAAAAAACATGTAATTAAACACAAATCAGGTTATGAACAAGCAATCAACAAAATATTCACTGGCTTAAATCATAAACAAGATATATCAAATGCTTTGCAGAAGATAAATATGCATTCAAGTAAGAAAATAAAGAATAAAGACAAAAAGAGGAGCCCAACCATCAGATAGCCTTTTCCATTTAGTGCAAAATGAAATAAGTTTTAGTATTTACAATAAAAAAACAAAGTTTTCCAAAAATAACACTACCACAAACCCCCAATTTTGTCAACAAGTTGCCTTTTTAAACACAGTAATTGGTTTCAATAGATCTTATTTCCTACATACAGTTTTGATATGATCCTATTTTCTATCTAGCATCTAGGAGACAAATCCTCTTACATATATTCCATTTGATTCTCCAAAACCTAGTCATTAGATAGATGACTTGACATTTGACTAGTTCTGATCTCATAAGATATTTAGATCCTATAAAATAGGATTGTTGCAACTGATAGTTGAGTTGATTCTTCAAAACTGCAGAGAAAGTGAACAAACTATTGTGGTAACAGATCCTTGATTGACTCGAATTATTTCAGTAACAGGTAGAAATAAGACTACAAAATTATGTTGACAAGGTCCTCATGTGTTGCATAAGTTGAGCCATTGTATCCTTCAACTTCCAAAAATCTCCAACCTGTGTGTAACCCTTCAAAACAACTTCAGAATTTCCACTTTATTTAGATGTAGGTTCTCCTCCTGTTAAAAAAAATCAAAAGTGTATGTTGCCCTAGTTCTGGAACCTTCATTGTGGAGTAGAAGACGAACCTTTGATCATTTCCTGCTTCATATTGGTTCTGAGAACTACATTATTCCAATAGAGCTTACTGTTCATCGCCCTCACCTTTTTCTTGCTATTTTTCTTAAGCTTCTGCAATTTTTCCTGTTTCTTAGCATTCCAATGTTCAAGTGCCAACTTTTCTTATTTCAGTTCTTTGATGACTGATTGGGATTTTTTATTTTCTTGTCTTTATTTATTTCTTGTGTCTATGACATATCTTTCATCGATTTCCTCTGTTGCAGATTGATTTAGGTCATTTTACAACTTGGTCTTTCTTAATCTAAATTCATACTTGTCCCCTTTGGAAGATGAACCCAATATGATTTCCTCTTCTGTGTGATTTTTTGGAACTTGAACTTATTGCATATCTGGACATAGGAACTCGTCAATCTCTGGGGTATATGTCAAATCTTGCTCCAATTCATCTTCAGAACTGACTGTCTCTGGCACGTGTAATTTTGTATTTTTTTTTGTGTAGTTTTCTCATCATCATCATCATCATCATCATCAAGCACAATCAAATTGTCCTTCAGAGAAGGACTGCATAAGGATTTGGAATTGAGCCTTAATTTATTAGTATCCCTAATCTTAGGCCTGATTTTGTAATATGCAACTCTTTTTCCCTTTTCCAACTTACTCTGTTTTTTATCAATGGTCCTCTTCACAATTTCATCACCATAATATTTTTCAGGTTCTGGCTTGACTTCTTGTAACTACTCTGTTATTTGTTTTTCCATCCTTCTTGTACAAACCCTATCAAAACTCTTATATTCATGTTTAGAAACAAAGGATTCAGATTCCTATTTGATTTCAACTTCTTATTGCAGTTGGGGCTTCCTTTTGTTATACCTTGTTCTTGTAGATACAAAGGGGTCTCCTTGTGACTTTGAATATTTTTTAGAGGCATTCCTTCTCTTTTTTTAGACTGTAGATTTATTTTTTGGAGTGTTTCTCTGTTTAGATCCTTGTTCTTCCATTATTAATGAATTCAACAATTCATTCCAAGACATTCAAACCTCACTTAATGAATGCAGAACCAAGGTTTTGATTAAGCCTTGATGAAACAAGTTGTTTCTAGAAGTTTTAGGATGAGTATAAACCCTTTTGGACATCTTCGTTAAACTCTTTAGCAAATAAAAGGGTAAACACAAAGGATTATTTCCATTTAAATGCATTAATAATTGTATGTGATAACAATGAATAGTTGAAAACCCTCCCTCACAGGTAATGTACCTTTGAATTATGGCTAAAGCAGTTTTTCATTCCTCTTTCAACCATTTCTCTGGAATACGCTAGTTCCAATCTGGTTCATGGTGCTATGGAACTAGAAACCGATTAACTAGATTAGCATGTATCTTATCCTTATTCCACTATCTCTCTCCATAAACAAACACTCTACATGCAGCTGCAATGAAATGTTTAGTAACATGAATCAACAGGTTTCCCAATACTGTTTCATAATTACCATCGAAATTCTGAGGAAAAATCATGGAGATATCTTCGTGATACCCATGGAATGTACAATAGAACTCATACCACCCATTGTTCTTGAATTTCTGCAAGATTTTAGGGAAGGCTTCAAGCAATTCTACCCCTTCTAGTTCCAATCGAATGTTCTGACCACCCTTTTTAGGAGCCATAACCTGTAACTTCTAGGGTTTCAAATCAATAATAGATTTGGAGTCTCCTGGATAAACAAGCAATTGGAATAAGTTTCTCTATCTGTAGAACACATGTTAGTCTATAAAATAGAAATCAACACAAACTTGAATCATGACAATTTGTGTTTTCATATCGTGGCCCGAAAACCTTGATTTGATGTAAAACTAACATGTACAAACTCGATCTCTTTGAATCATCACCTAGACTCAATTCATGATTTGATCACAATAATTAATGGTGCTCGATCCTAATCATGATCTCGGGTAATTGCTGACATGATATTTCGGGATTTAGCACGTCCATAATAATGATGATTTCTAGTGCTACAAGAATAATGGTATTCTTGTAACGCCTTCTCTTTATTCAAATTTTCAAATTTAAACAAGAAATTGGCTCTTAATCATGATGTAATATACTCTAAGAATCTCAATTCAAACTTTATCTCACTAATGCATGACAAAAATGCTAAAGAAAACAATAAAATCACACCATAAGGTATAGAAGAAATGAATCAAAGGGGAAAGTTACGCAACCACTGCATGGCAGAAAAGGAAAATTTGTGGATAACAAGTCAATACAAATTCAAGGACTAACATGAGTGTTTGACTTCTCTACTTTCTTTTTGAGATAAACAACTTCTACTTCCAACTTATGGCACGATTCTTCATTTTCATTTACTTGATTATTCAATAGGTCCTTTATCATTTTGGCTTCTTGAATTTGGGTCTTTAGATTGACATTGACTTCAAGGCTTCTGTTAAGTTCATCATCTATTTTTTTATTTTCTTGTGCTTGACTAATTATTCCATTCTTGAGTCTCTTGATATCTTCTTCTTTTTCTTCTAATTGTGTCTTTTTACTTTCTTCTTGTTCTTTAAGCATTTTCTTTAGTGCCATGGTATGCCTTGGGTACTTTTCTAGGACTTCCTCAGTGTATTTTTCAAGACACTCAAAAGAAATTGAATAATTTCTTATTTCCATGCTAACATCACCTAACTCAGATAATTTTTTTTATTTAAACTTCAACAAATATTCCTCTTCATCTACACAAACTTCTTCTATAAATTCTTCTTTATTTTCAGGAGAGCATTCAACATTATCACACTTAGAATTATTGCAATCAAAAGATTTTGGAGAATCTTTACCTCCATTGTCCTTGATGGAATTGTCTTGGTATACCTTATCTAGCTTCAACCATAGGTACTTGGTGGAATAATGTGTTCCTATTCTTTCATTGACAGGATCCGAGAGTCCATTGAAAATGGTCTTGAGTGGCACTACATTGTGCTTCTTTTATTATTTTTGGGCTGCAAATTTTGATTGATTCTTTGAGGAAACTGAGACACCAACAACTGTGTTCCAATCACCAACTCCTTTTTCCTTTAAATACCCTTTCATTTATATTCTCCATGCCAAGTAATTTGTCTCATCAAAGAGGGGAACTTCATGTTCATCCATTTCTGTGTCCATGGATCTCCTTCAAGATTGTAAGTCTTATAGTGAAGGCCTGCTCTGATACCAATTGTTGGACACACTGGCCACACTAAGAGGGGG
>SNQJ01S0004778.1:173471-190698 GCA_010110895.2 Picea sitchensis
CTAAAGCCAACAAAGCTCTGATACCAAATGTAGATTTTAACCTTGTACAATATTTACTGCAAACATATTTTCAGTAAAAGAACAGAAAATATGCAATGGAAAATACAAACATTACAGAGAGATTTTTCCCCTGGAAACCCAAACCGGGAAAACCAGCATATTCTATATTCATTCATGGTGATACATTGTTTACAATACAATATACATATAGGATCCAATGACATCCAAAACCCTAACCCAATGACCTGGATTAGTCAACAACCCTAATTCCTCAATCGAAAATAGAAAACCATCGGCAAAAAACCATGTGTCGAAAAACCGCCCAACAATGGACATGAAAATCTAGGCAACACAAAAAATGAGGCAAAAATGAGACATGTTTCCTGAGAGTGCAAAAAATATAACACATGGCCAACAAAGTATTGGAAAATTTCATGCAGACAGTGGAGAGAGTGGTGGTGCATCACATAGGTCGACAAGTCCGAAATTCCAAAATTTTGAAAATTCGCGATGCAAAAATAATCTAAGTGTTGGACGGACTTATACATGGGTAAATGGAAGATAATACAAGTGTGAAGGTTCATGAGTTTGAAATTCCATGAACATAATAAAAACAACTAAGTATATTAGTCTTATCAAAACCAAGAAAAGGAAGAAGGGAAAAAACAAATGGGGAGAGGGAAAGTATAGAAAGGGGAAAAGAAGAGGTAAGAAAAGAAATGATAAAAATAGAAAAAAAGGGGGGAAGCACAAAAGAGGTTCAACAAATGGCTTTAACTGTGGGATGATAACCCCATGCGGGTTGTGAAGAATCCATAATCTCATGACCAGATGTTTTATCCTATGGGAAATGGAGTTAAAATAGTGAGGATGTACAACATAAAATAAATAAATAAAAACATGTACAAAGAGAAGAGAGAATCTCAAGTGAAAAAAAAAAATCAGGTGTTTCCCATTGACAAGAAACATTAACATTTTCCCCTTCATGTCTTTAATCATATATGAATTGAAACCCAGTATTTTCTCAATGAGTTAAGGCTCGATCTAGAGTGCTTAAATTTTGTATGCATTGACGGCTTCTCCTTTGCTTTATTCTAGAGTAACACCAGTTTGCCTTTTTTAAAACATTTACAGTTGTACTTTGATAAAAAAATATATTTTGACATTTTGTTTCCTCTATGATATTTTATGCAAAAATTCACTTCTTTCTTCTTCCAATATCAACAATTGATTTAATCTCTTTTTCAAAGGAGCAATATCTTTAGCGTCCTCCATGTTAACTGCATAAGTCAAGGCATTCAATTATGGGTTGATTGACATTTTTTCTCCCTTTCCATAAACTAACATATAAGGAGACATATTAGTACTATCTTTCGGAGTCATTCTACTTTCCCATAAAGCATCTGTAAATTTCAAGTACCAACTTTGCTAACTTTGATCAATATTTTTCTTTATAATATGAATGAGTGTCTTATTGGTAGACTCGGCAAGAACATTCCCTTGTGGATAATAGTTCAACGATTGTCCCATTACGATGCCATACTCTCCGCAATTTTTTTTTAATTTTGACCCAATCAAATATTGAGCCATTGTCTGTAATGAACTTTTTTGGAACACCAAATCTTAACAAAATGTTATCCTTAAGGAATTTAATTAATTCATCAGAATCGGCCTTTTTCAATGTTATTTTTTTCTTTCCATTTGGTGATATGGTCTGTAGCAGTAAGAATATATATGTTCCCCTTACTTGATTTTTGATTTCTTAGTTCAATGACGTCCAATCCCCATTGTGTAAATGGTTGTTCTACATATATTGGTTGCAAAGGCATTGCAGACCTCTTCATCTTCCCTAAAAATTATTGACAAGGGATACATTTTCTCACTGTCGCATATGAATCCTTGAAAATTGATGGCCAATAATATCCGACTCTTATTATTTTATGTTATGTAGCAGTAGGTGCAAAATGCCCCCCACATATGCCTTCATGAAATTATTGTATTGGTTCTTGAGCTCTCTTTTCATCAACGCGCCTCAATTACATGCCATCATAATTCCTTCTGAATAATATTTCAACAATCAACACATACTAATTTGATTTCATCTTTAATGCCCTTCTTTCGTTTGGAGACCTAGTGACAAGAAATTGTCCAGAATTTAAATAAAACACAATGTATTTGTACCATTCATAGCTAGATATAGGTTTTCCGATTGAAACCGAAACTACTCCATGCAAAGCATTGTCGTTCACAATAAGCTTTCACAATCCTTTCCCTTTAACTTCGTTTAGAAGCTTAATTTCAATGTCATATTCTTGAATTTTCGCTAGCCAATTTCCCCATTTCCCTTCTCTTAATTGTTGGTTTAAAAGCATCTTAACTGGAGAGGATGGAACATATACTATGACATGAGAATTTAAAATATAGGTCTGAAAGTGTGCTACTATATTTACGAGAGACAGGGCTTGTTTCTCCAATTTCGAGTATCTTAATTCATAATCATGGAGGGTCTTGCTCATAAAATAGATTGGTAGCTCTTCACCCCTGGCATTTCTTTGAGTAAGGACAGATGCCACAACAGTTTCTATTGAAAATGAATACATGATGAAATCTCTTTGAAAATTCAGACTAATGAGGACCGGTGCCGTAGTGATTTCCCTTTTGATGTTACTAAAGGCTTCCTGTGTATCCAAATTCCATTCGAACCTTTGATCATTTTTCAACAATAAATTAATTGGTTTTACAATGCTCGCGTAATCAGGAACAAATCTCTGCACAAAATTGATTTTGCCAAAGAATGAATGGACTCCTTTCTTAGATGATGGAGGGTTGATTTCATTGATATCCCTAACCCTTTCTGGGTCAATATAAATTCCTTCTTTACACACAATATTCCCCAATAGCTTACCTTTAGTCACAGCAAACAAAAAATTCTTTGGATTCAAAGAAACTCCATATAATCTACATCTTCCAAATACTTGCCTTAGATGATGGATGTGATCATTTCTTGTCTTTGAATGGACTGTTAGATCATCTTAGTAGTTTGCCATGAATTTCCCTATCAAACCTTCGAATGTGTGTTCCATAGCCCTCTAAAACGTAGCTCTGGTGTTTTTTAAACCAAACGACAACTGATCATATGCATATGTCTCCCAAGGTATTATGAAAGTTGTCTTAGGACTATCTTCATATGCAACCAAAACTTGATTGTATCCAGAAAAACCATCTAACATGGACATACAAGAAGATCCGGTGACTTGTTGAAGAAGGAATTCCATGTTAGGCAGAGGATAATTATCTTTTACACTTGATTTATTGAGATCTATGAAATCCACACACATCTGAATCTCCCTAGTCTTTTTCCTCATAACCATTGGATTTGAAAGCCCAACAGAATGCTTGATGGGATATATTATTCCATCTTTCTTCAATTTTTCCAACTCAATCTTCAGCAATGGTTTTAACATGGGATTCATCATTCTTATTTTTTGCTTGACGAGTTTTGCTCCATCTCTTAATGGGATGATATGTTGAAATATTTTTCTATCATAGGCCTTTAGATCATCATAACTCCTAGCAAAAACATCAAAATATTCTTTGAAGAGGGTGATATATTGATCAACTTCTTCAGATGTACAATCAACTCCCAATTTAATTTCCTTTGGGGAACTATTAGTCTGAATATTGGCTTTTCTCGTTTCTTGAACTTTTCAGACTCATACTTCTTCCATGAGATTTTTGGTATGATCATCTCTTGTGAAAATAGATTTAGACTGGACACAATTCTTTGGAACAGAGGCAATGTCATTATCTTCATCTTCATTTTCATTTACTATAAAATCCTCTGGGTCTTCATCATTTTAAACCACTTGGAGATACTCTTGGTTATCAAGTACTAAGCGTTGAAATACTCTTTTTACTTGAAAATACATTTCACTATTGTTAGGTATGTGTTATATTATTTGCACGAGTAGCAATGTCTGAGTTGGGCGTGCAGGGGGGTGGAGCCCCTTGCGCGGGGGTTCGGGGGCAGCGCCCCCGAAAAAAATTTTCGCATCGGAACGACATGTTTACAGGACGACATATTTCCGGGACCACATGATATTTAGGTGGTTTTTCGGCACATGGTTTTTTGCCGATGGTTTTCTATTTCCAGTTAAGGAATTAGGGTTTTGGACTAATCCAGGTCATTGACCACTGGAGATACCTTGGTTGGTCAAGTACCTGCTGCTGAAGTACTCTTTTTACTTGAAAATACATTTCACCATTGTTAGGTATGTGTTATATATTATTTGCACTAGTAGCAATAAACCGAGTTGGGCTTGCAAGGGAGCCCCTGCTGGGTTCGGGGCCTAAAAAAATTTTCAAGATCGAACCCATATGCTTCATGTGATCTACATATTCCTGACTACATGATATTTAGGTGGTTTTTCACCACATGGTTTCTTGGGTTTCCATGGTTTTCTATTTCCGCTAAGGAATTAGGGTTTGGACTAACTGTGTCATTGGTTAGGTTATTTCCTAATGTCACGGGCCTCTATATGTATATATATTGTATTGTAAACAATGTAACACAATGTATGAATATAATATATATGTTGGTTTTCCGCGGGGCTTGGGCTCTGTGTGAAAATCTATGTGTAATGTTTGTATTTTACATTGTATCTTTCTATTCTTTCTTAATATCTGTTTGCAGATATTGTACAAGGTTAGAATTTTCATAACCATGGATGCATCTCTGGCTTGGATGTAAGAATCCAATACCAATGAATCTTCCTTCTAATTTTTATCCCTGGAATAAAAGAAATATTGAAAGAACATAAGACCTCCATCAATTCATTTAATCTTTTGAAATATAATTCAAGCCTTTCCTTCTTAATATTATATTTTGAGTGACTTGATTTATTATCAATTCAGATTTTCCATTCACAACTGTCGTTCAATTCCTCATTTCTCGTATGTAGACTTCACTCCTTGAATCAAAGCCTCGTATTTTTTTTCATTATTTGTGCAATAAAAATCAAGTTTGATGGCATGTGGGTGTACAATGTTTTTCAGGGATTTTGAGAACAATTCCAATGGATGTCTTCCTCAAATATGTACATGGAGAGTCATCTGTATTTTCTCATCAACTGCTCGGGAGGAGGTTAATACATCATATTCATTTGTGTTCTCATGACAATGCACCCAACACTTTGGGATTTCACATGTTCACCTTTTGTTCTTACCTACGCACGTCTTAACTCAACAGATTGCCTTTCCCATAGGATAATCATCCCAATTTCTTCTCAAATCTTTGAATGGAGGAGGTCATCTCTAATGCCCAGCCTGGGTTTCCTCGATAATAACCACACACCTTCGTATTTCTAGGTTTGTATATCGGAGAATATCTCACATACGAATAGATCCACATCCAATGTGTTTATAGTCGGAGAATATATCACATAGATGCAATCATCAATAGTCCCTCTCAGATAGAGAGGCATTCTTCATCATGCCAAGTCTCACATGGATGGATTCTAAATTTTTTCTTGGTTGGAGTCATCAATACCCCCTCTCAACTAGTAAGGCATTATTCACCAAACTAACTTGGTGAAGGATGTTTGTAACCGGGCTTCATGTGTAGGAAGGTATTGTATGTGTACAATTTTCCTCTGCATCATATCTATGATATAAGGATACTTCATCTTATCATGTTTCGATCCATCAGAAACACTGGGTTCTCAAGGAGATTACACGGCTCTGGTTATCATCATAGATCCATCTCATGATCAAGTAAATTGGTCATAAGTTTGGGAAGCCATACTGGTTTCAAGTATCATGATTTTATATACCGCTTCAGGTACTCAAGGCCACAGAGTTTTGTTTTCTAATTCATCGGGAAATCATGGTAAACTTCATGGTAAGACAACAACCGGATGCACTCTTCCATTCCATAATCGTGACTTCTACTCAATTTGTATCATTATTATCTTGCAAACTCAAGTTCAATAATCGAGGAATATCTCGTTACATCCAACTCAGGCCTCGTAAAGCATATATCTCAATACATGCTTTACCGCTATCCAGTGAGTCCGCCTCTCGGATGAATCATGGATTTAATAAGCACATTCATTGCATGGAATGAATTAGGTTTATGTTAACTAGATACATCAATGATCCAATCAATCGATCAATCTCATTCAAATAATCATCATCATTTTCTCAAATCCATCACTTGGATTTTGTATTTTTGTCATACTGAACTTCTTTTTAAAATTCATGTTGTATGTTTTTCTTGACTTAAGAAAAATCTCATCAGTCCTCATTACACGCCTTGTCTCAAGCATGGTGCATCATAATCATATCATTCATCTCGAAATCAAAATTTAAGGCTTTCCGTGATTCAACAACAAGGATTTCTAATAAGTCATCAAAATTAGGGCTCTTGTCACTCAACATCAGAATAGGTTTGGATCAGCAACACTATTATTGAAACCCAAACTAATCAAGAATCCATCCATATGATATTGTTTCCAAATCATGGATGGTAATACGAATGGAAGTGTATCGTAGTTTACTCCATCAAATGTCTCATCATAGATAACTCCCTCTCTTTGTGAGAGAAACCTCAAGCTATAGATCTCGCTTTGTATTTATCGACACTTTTATCAACTGCAGATGCTTGATCTTATAGATCCACTTAAAGTCATCACAAAATTTCCTTTTGGTCTCTGAACAATATCTCATACATCACTCTTTAAGATATACTAGTATTCTTCTATTATGGCATCTTTCCATACTCGTTCTCTTGTTTAGTCTCTATGAAAAGAAAGTCAATCACATATGGCTCATGGTTGAAGATTATATTGAAAAATCTCTTTTTCTCGCGATGTGCCTTGAGAGGTTTGTATGTGTAACGCCCCTCGACAACCAACCCTTTGTTCGGTAGGGCAATTTAACGATCAATTGTTTTTTCTCCGCTTTCCTATAATTATTTTGTCACACCTCGACCACCTGTGTCGAGACATGCTATCCTCGGCTCGTAATAAAAATTATCATCCACTTATAAATATAAACATAAACAAATGAAAATATTCTTCTAATACACTTATTAATGTGGAAATAATAGTAAAACATACATGCAAAAAACATAGCGTAACCACATAAAATAACAATATATACGTGCATTACTCATCAATTATAATGCTACAAATACATTGCATGTAAATGAACATAAAAGTGGTAATTATCCTTTATTAGGGGACCGTGAAACCACATGCACCTTCCATGCTCCTCCCATCCATAGACCACACCGCCCATCATGCTCAGTTGGGTCACCCCCGAGATGGGACTAAAAACCACCAGGCAATGGATTCCTAGGATTGGAAAGGACAACAAGGAAGTCGCACATAACAACAAGAACGATCTTTTATCCCAAGAGCCACTTTCTCCCACAACCCACGTAATCTCATTTCCCACACGCCTACTCCACCCCATGAGGGTACCACCTTTACTAATACAAGTCCATTGACTACTACACCTCCTTTACCTTGGGATTCAATGTTAACCTAAGTCTCAGAGCTCCGTAGTATCTACATGACTCCTTCCAAGAGAACTCACTTCCAAACAAACTCTATCACCTAGGAGAGTTTCTCACATGCCATAACCCCGCTTCTTCAATTAAAATTCCCAAGAAATACAACATCATTCAACTATCACACGAGTGACGGCAACAACAAAAATGGTATGGATACTGAAAGTGGAAACAAACCAAGCTTAGCTAAAACTGCATTGGCAACAACCTATGACACAATACCTAATTTGTGGGAAAAATGCAAGTTCGCCGAAGCTTTACAGAAATACATACTGTGACAACTCCAGCTGTTCAGAGGGTTACACTCGTGTGTGTGCATCGCTAGAGTATGGTGGACTTCCAGGTTGACTAACCCCAAGAGAGTGCATCGGTGAAGGAACGTGATCAGTCTCCTCTGAATCGTGAGACTCGTGAATGAGATCCCGACAACAAGTTGGCTTTCCCACTTAGAACTGCATGCACCCAGGTTGACAAATGTCTCCGGTTGCATGAGTCTAACACTCGGTCCCCTTCCCTAGGGAAAATTAGGATACCACGATTATGTCAAACCTTAGCCTCAGGAAATAATAATAATATAACATATTCCTTTAGAGGTAATCCCTCCAGCTTATCCCCTAATCCTAGACACTTATCACCTTCCCCACCTAGTGGAGCATAGTCTCCCATAACTCTTTCTTCGCGGGAGGTCTCTACACTAGCTAGATGTGTATATTTTTTATTAATGATTTTTTATAATTACATATACAAAATAGGCCTCATGGGTCTTAGCATCCTAGGCTCTGTCTCAATCACATAAGCTCTCCTAGCTAGTTATTATAACTCTGGCCATCACTCTAACAAACATGTTTTCTTAAATCCATACTAACTGGCCTCTATCGGGATATTACAATCCCTCCCCCCATTTTTGCAATCGCCCCCAAGTGAAACTTGTTTATACGTATATAATTCAAAAATTCTTCAAGAATATCCAAGCTTTAGCTATTGAAAACTTGTTATCCATCTGTTGCTCTAATTTCTCTACTTTCAATCACCAATTCTGGTGTTCATACTTTAACTTAAACTCAATTGCTTTATTCCATAGAGCTACTTTTAGTAAAGAATTCATCTCATTATTGGTCCTTTTGTTACATGCTTCACTAAACCTCATTGGAAAGCACTGGATCATTGTAGATCCACGACGCTTCCACCCAGCCTTTTAGATCTCACTCTGATAAAGTTTTTAGTAGGCTATGGTCTACAACATAAATACCGCTTCCTACACCTACTCATATTCGTATAAATATTAACATATATATATATATATATACAGAAATTCTAATAACATTATAACCTCATATATAAGATACACACAACATACAATGAATAGAGAATTGATACCTATCTTTTGATTGAGAATACCTCCACCCCTGAGCAGGGCTATGAATCCACTGGGGTAATGGATTCCCAAGATATCCACTCTGCCAAAATTCATCAACATGGTTCAAAGCCAAGGCACCAAACCCCTAGGCACTCACCCAACCGAGGTCTCTCATTCCCCACATGTTGTCCCACCTCAGGAAGTGTGACCCTTCTATCACACAGCCCATTGATCGATACACCTCCTTTCCTTGGCTTCTAAAGCATCAGTCAGACTAGAAGTCTTTAGAGAACCGTATTCCGTGGAGTTCCGCTGTCTAAGATATTTCCAATCAGTGTCTTCCCTGAGCTACTCTTTGTGGTCAACATTCTAACTTTAATCAACATCATCTCATCTCATGATCACCCATGTAGTTATCATGAGAGAACAATTCATTTAGGAACTCAAACTTAGTTCAAAAGGGAATTCAATTTTTTCCCAAAACATGAAATTTATTTCATAATTTTTCTTGGTTGTTTCCATATATGAATGCAAATGCCCTTGTGGTTTTCCACATGCACCAAACCGCATACCATTTTTTCCTAATGCTTCATCTTGCATACCAACAAATTGTCGCATTTTGTACATCATAATTCAATTACAACATCTACAAAATCTTATGCAGTGATATTAGAATTGTCTACACCTAGAAATTCAATCACAATTACCAAAAAAATTAATAAAATAGAATGACTTCATCATTCTGCATGTCCCATTTGTTCTTACTTTTTGAATGCAAATTTCTCGAGGTCAATGCTCATATGTGATCACTTGACTTGAGCTTCATATATTGTAATGTCTAAGACCTCCTGAAATGTCCCTCAACTTCATATGAGTTCACAAATAATTCGGGCCATTATAATTATTTCCATGCAATATATATATGCATGTACTTAAGTAAAACACACATTCAACCATTGCATTTAGTACACAATTTTATCACTTTCATTTCATGCATGAGGTAATTTCACGTATACTTATTCGGCATATCAGCATTGAATTACATAATGCTCTTTATCTCAGCCATGAATCTCACCATATCCATGAGTTGGAATTCTCACCAATGTGTTGACATATTCTCCACACACTTCTCATTGTCTTCCCAATTAATTCGATGCCTTCCTTTCCGACTCTGAACACTGCACCAAGAATATAATTATGTGTATTCATTACCGTTATAAAAAAGGTTGTAGTCCAAGTTTTATTTAAAGGTGGGAAGTTTTTAGTAATTGTGCGGTGTGGTTTATAACCTTTTCATATCCATACCTTGACATATCCAACCATGTCCCGGTCTCATACATGACTAGCTTATATCGGGTATCTACATTCCCATAACAAGTTCTTATCTTTTCATTCTTGGTTACTACCCCATAACCAAATTAACATGACGCTCTACTCATGTTAGTGTGTATTCAAACTGAAAACTTTTGAATTAATACAATTCTCCATCCTTTACCACATCCAGTGGTATGCATTCAAATAATATAATCATGTGATTTAATAAAATAATCCTAGATGAGGAAATTATTACCTAAATTTTCAAAGAATTATGCAAAAAAGAGTAATAAAACTCATATGCATGATTGACATTAGTAAATTTTATACTACCTAAAAGTCTGATGGCAGTAGAAGATTTCATGCTTATTTTATCAAACCTAACCAACCTTCAAGTTTGTTGTTTCCTTCAATATGTAGAAACATCATCAACAACACTTGCAACATGAAATTATTATTTTGCATATGGTTGTTCAACCAACCCTAATTCAACTGCTGTAATGCTACCACAATTTCAGTAACTTCTTTCCCATGTGCTTTCCTTGTTGATCCTGAAGTCTTCAATATTGACTTACCTATCCAATATCTAGCATACTGTAAGGATTCACATATGCCCCCTTTTCTAGCCGCATAGAATTAACTGAAAATACTTATTTCACCTTACCATCATAGCTTCAAGTGATACCTCTAACCTTTTGGGTTTTCACTCATGGTTTTATGTCACTTAAGACTTTCTTGTCAGGCACCATCTCCTCTTCATTATAAACCATGCTTAGAACCATTTTCTCCTTCCTCGTTCCTTATTGATTTCTCTCTTTTGTAGAAGTCACTTCACTTTTAAATTATTCTTGACTTTATATCTCCATCCTCTTATGGAAATACCTTCACACCTTTGGAATGCATCAACAATCCTATACTATTCTAGCTTTCCTTCCTCAAGTGTTGACATGCATTCCTATTAGCTTCATATCTATCTCATGATTTCTTCTTCCAATATCTTAGGATGTTCATGGACTTGACTCCCCATCCGTAAGTTTTCCTCTTGTTCACTTTGCATACTTACACCACATGTTCTATTACTTGGATCCCTCTCATCCAATTCCTTCATGACCCAATTATATTTCTAGTCATGTTCTCTGAGTAACCTTGGAAAGTTAACACCAACTTCTTTCTTGAAGCAATTTGTTTTAGCCTTTCCATGACTAATCATATCAACATTGGTATTATCTTGATGAATTATTATTTTCTTCTGACTCGACCCATCTGATTTTTCAACCTGACATGCATATTCAACTTTTTTTCATGTCATATTTGATGACCTTCATGCCATGCTTCCACTGCACACTTTGTTAGCAATAATGAAGGTTCTACCTTCAATCTGTAGGACTGATCTTTGGAGATGTCACTTCTTGTATCCAAACTCTTTCATATTCCATAAACCTTCCTTATTCCCATGATTTGAATTCCATATGAACTTTATGTTCATGTATCATCATGTATCACTTTATACTTCCACCGGAATCCTTCTCTTCCATATATATCAAATGACTAATTCCTGCTCAATTTTGATCTTTGATCGTAGCGACCTTTAATACTTCTGTTTTTTTTGTGATGCACTCCTTGTGTAGTTGATCTCTTTTCTTTGAGCTAATGTCTCTTAGATTTTTGTTGGACCCTATCGTTCCGTGCATACGGCAGTACCACTTTTGATGTGGGTTCGAACCATATGAAACCCATGGGCTTCCTTCCTAACCCATTTTCTCTCTTTAACACATTTTTGGGCACTATCCCCTTTTCTTCTGCCCTTGAACACATGTGACCATTGGTTGTGACTCGCAGGCTATCTGATAGGTCTTATTCTAATATCTTGAGAGATTCGGCCCGTAATCCGCCTTCGAAAGTTATTTCTACTTCGTGCCTTATTTCACATGAACACGGAATTAGTGAACTTCGCTAAGTGGGGTGGATCAACGGTCCATGACTTCCTCAATAACCGATGGTTGGGATTTATTATGGAACTTTTGGCTTCAGAAATTCTGGGATGTCCATACTCTCCAAACTTCCGCCCAGTAACTGGATCACCAGGTATCTGGCTAAGTTACTGCATCTTCTCTCGAACAACGCTCGACCACGGCCTCTCGGAGTTCTCGACTCAACGCAACCGTGAACACAATTCCTCCAGTGTACCAAGTCTCCGGGTTCGGACGGTGCCACGCTGGCCCAATTCCTAAGCATGGTTTCCATGTTTGAACTAATAAATATTGAAAATGTCACACTAACTTTAGTACTTTTCAAATTGTGGGAACATGGGTTGGTGGTTTTGGAGTAACCTGCCGATCGTTCTACAATTGTCCCCATGTTGACACATACCCCTTTTGGGAAATCATGGTTTGGATTGTGGAACCGTCACCAGAATTCATTCTATCGCAACTTTGATCTCTAATGCCACCCTGCCATCGATCTTGATAGATCATGATCAAAGTTAATGCAGGCCCAATCCAGCTAACTTGCTTGCCAAGTTTAACTACCTTGCATCACCTGCCTTATTGGACCATGTGTCAGCTTCGCGTGTCCCGCCACATGGCACCTACATGTTTCTTTTCTCCTCAAGTTTAAAGTACGCCATCTATTGACGCGGTGTCTCCCATCGACGACGGTTATAAATTACTTTCGCTCTTCGTTTCGTAAGTTTCAACCTCTCCACACTCGCCCCGGAGTAGCACCAAGTCGCATCGACATCCGCCGACATGCGTGTCCGTTGAACAACCAAGAGGGGGGTGGAATCAGCTTGTTACCGTAAGCTTAAACAATTATGCTTTATTTTAAACTATTTACAGCACTCAATGACAATCACAATAATGCAAGGAAGTAAGCACTAGAACATTCAAAGACGGGCCACACATATGAGATACAAAGAGACATATATTTTTAGAAACCCATAAAGGGTGTAAAACCACTCCTTCTTTATATGATAAGTATCTCTTTAAATTCTTTACATTATCATACATAAAAGCCTTAAATCCTATTGTGAGGCTACAACCTCTACTTTGGTAAGTCGCGAACTTGTTGAGAGCATCAACTCTTTGCTTTCTCTAGCACCTACTAGAAGGAAAGTACCAACTCTCTAGTTTCTCTAGCACCAACTAGAAGGAAGCACCAACTCCCCAAGTGTGTTCCAAAGACTAAACTGGAAGGAAGCACCAACTTCCAAATAATCCAGCACCAACTCAGAGCAATGCAGAACAATAGTTCTCCTTGCACCACCCCGCCAATTCCGATTTTCTCAAGGAACCAGTAAATGGAAGCTACACTCGTGGTTCAAGCACCCACTTGAACCTATGCGAAGGACAACAAGACTTCTAGCACCTCCCAACCACCTTCCGGGAGTATATTAAAATCTTGGGTAACCGAACTTATTATAGTGATATAATGTTCATCAATGGTTTACCCGCCTCATCATTGTTCTCATACACTGCTATGCCTTGTCTTCATCAGTGTCTTCTTCACACCCCTCTTACACTTTCTATTCTTATGTCTTTTATTCTCAGGTAACTATGTCCCTTCAATGCACTATCCTCTTCTCGCATTTATGTTGGTGTGCTCTCTCGGCCCTTCTTCACACGCCAATCACACTCCTCGCCACAACAACCCACATCTCTTCTCTGTATTGTGTATTTATAGTTTCTATGCACCTTGTGCATGAAATATGTTCCATGCTCCTGCATTCTCTCACCATGCTAATGTACTCCACATCGAGGTCTTCACTACCACTCCACCATGCCCCCCGCTTCACTTCCTCGAGAATCTCCCCTGTTCTATGTTCTGCATCTTTTCCTCATGTCAAGTGCTCTGCTTTATCATCATCACAACTCTTCTCCGCTTATTCCAAAACCATGCATCCATATCATCATTGGGTGTTATCCCAAGATTCCTTGGCCTCTCTAGCAATTGAGACTCTTCGTCTTCTTCTAGTACGCCGAGCTATTACCTCGGGTTGCGCTACAGTTTCAACCTTTCTTTCCTTCACAATCGCTTCTATGAATAGTCTACATTCCACTGACAGATTCCTTGAAACTCTTCATCTTCTTCACATCAACTGCGGCCTCTTCGAACCTCTCGTAGAAGCTTAATGCTTGTTTCTAGTACTACACTCGGTGCAATGTGATCCCTCCGATCATATTCAAAATCACCTCCACTATTGATTGACTCATAGGGTCTTGTGTTTAATTTACCATTTCCCACTTTGGCATTTCAGGATTCCTGCAGGAAGGTTTCTTTTACGCTTCACGCCCCATCCTCGAACTCCGGAAATGGAGCTGGTTATCACCTCTAGCTCTTCCTCCATCTTCCGCAGATGTGACCGCTATTAAGTGACCACAGCCTTATTCAAGAACGTATTTCGCACTTTATCATTTCGGAGATTATGTGATGAGTCATTTCGACTCTCCATGTCACAAACTCCAAAATAGAGCTTGGCTTCTATAACTCGCCTCCATTTCTTCGACAATGTGACCACCAGCAGTGATCGAAAGGGCTTGTCCATAAGCTTACATTTCTCATTTTGGCACTTCAAGATTCCAGTGGTAATATGTATTTACGCCCATGTTATGTCCCCGAACTTCCGAATGGAGTCACGCTGAAGCTCCTCTTTTCATGCCTCTTCGATGATGTGGGACTACCGAGATAGCGACCACTTCAATCAAACAAGTGAATTTCATTTGGGACAATCTGGCCCATCATCCGTAGGATTTGACGGGCTATCCTTTTGCCCTGACTTTAGCCTTTGAGACTTTGGGGGAGGGATGAAGATAAAACTCTAAGCAAAACTTCCCGTGAGGAGGTCACTCTTCTGCCACTGGGATGATCGCATGTCACGTGACTGAAAGTGACTCCATTATAATGCTGTCACTCGTAATTGTGATTTTTAGTGGCCTCAAAATGCCAAATCAATCCTGACACTTTTCGCTGTCTAATTGTGCCAATGTTGTCAATACCGACATAGTCTTCCACTGCCCTTTCTCGACGGTCTCATATTCACCTCCTGACTGGAGCAGCCTGCACTAAACCTCGATCCAACGGGCTAGGATTGTTTCACAGCCCATGAGCTTCAACATATTTGCAGGATGTTAGTGTTCTTGACATCTCCAACTTTCAGTATCTGAAACTCCGAGATGTAGTCGGACCAACACTTTGATCTTTCCATTCAATCATCGCCAGGTTGGCTATTCCTCCTTGCTCACCGTTTTCCATCAAACAGAATAAGCACACTCTTTGCACTCGCTGCACTCTCCTGCTTACTTTCTTTGTTCTTTTTTCCATCAATGCATACCATCTTGCCATCAATGACAGTACACTCGTGACAAGTTAAACATGCTAACAATCCTCTCAGACTATCTCTATGATATTATCGATTCTTACCTGCTGCCTTCCCAAAATATTTCTGGTGACTGCCTGACACATTCTTCCCGTACTTAAGCCATCGGTGTTGTTGGCTGTAATTTTCCATCAATGACAAGCATATACGGCCTATAAAGCATGCCAACAATTTCATCACTAACAAAGGCACCCTCGGACTGTTTTTTTCTCCCTTGACATCAATACAAAGAATACATGCTCCCGTTGAGTTGTTGCAGTATTTTTCCGAGGTATCAAATATCTAATCAATACAAACTCCCCCAATGTGATGGACTCTTAGATGAGACTCGATGACACTCCAAATTGGCCGGAGATATTCAAATCGTCTTGGCTAGTTTCTAGTAAAGATGTCTCCAATTTGTTCGATTAGAAATGTAAATGGACCCAACAACTGATTGGTGACCGCTTCCTCTCTTTAAAATGGTATTTTATGGGAATATGCTTGGTCTTGAGGAATACGTGATTATTGGACACACTAATGGCACTAGTGTTATCACAATGAATTGGGATCATTGTAGTATATTTTACCTCCAAGTCTCTAAGTGTCCTAATCATCCATAATACCTGAGTAATAGGTAGCAAGCAAAGTAATGTACTCTACCTCTATAGTTGATGTAAAGAAATGGAACTTTTCTTTTTTACTCAACCATGCTACTAGAGAATTTCCTAAGAAGAACGCATCTCCACTAGTGATTTTTCCTTTCTTCATCCATGTACATCTTAACCAAGATCTGAATAGACTGGTAATTGAAATTCCTGATTCTTAGGATACCATAGGCCATAGTTCATTGTTTCTTTCAAATATCTGAATATCATTTTGACAGCTAGAAAATGACTTTGTTTAGGTGCAGACCGGTATCTTCCTACCATTCCAACAACATGCATTATGTATGGACGAGATGTTGTGATGTACAACAGACTGCCTATCATTGACCTATATGAACTTTGATCAACATCAGGTGAGTCATCATCCTTTCTTAATTTGCATCCAGTAACCATAGGTGTGCCCACAGGTTTAGAATCTTCCATTCGAAACCTTTTCAACATTTCTCTTAGATATTTTCTGGAGAAATGAACATCCCTTCGGACCTCTGAGTAATTTGTAGACCAAAAAAAAATGGCAGTTCACTTATCATAGACATTTCAAACTCAGACTCCATGGCCGAAGCAAACCATTGTACCAATGAATCCTTATTACATCTGAAGATGATGTCATCTACATAGACCAACACGGTGAGCAAATCATTATCCTCTTTTTTGATATATAGATTGTTGTCAATTGTTCCTCTCTTGAACCCTTTGTCTTTGAGATACATATCCAGTGTGTGATACCAGGCACGAGGGGCTTGTTTTAACCCATATAAATCTTTCTTCATCTTGCATACTAAATCAGGGTTATCAGACAGTTTGAAACCCTCTGGTTGTTCCATATAGACTTCTTCACTTAATTCTCCTTTTAGAAAAGCTGACTTGACATCCATTTGATAGACTTTAAACCTTTTATGACAAGCATAGGCAAGAAATATTTTGATAGCTTCTAATCTTGCTACGGGCGCAAATGTTTCATC
>SNQJ01S0004779.1:39366-61565 GCA_010110895.2 Picea sitchensis
GGTAAGGCTTAGGAGTTTTAAGCTAATTATGTCATGTACATCCTAGGAGATGGAGTGAAGTGGAATGTACGTGTAATTAAGGGTTTTACCTAGGGAAAATGTCAAGATGTGATGAGATACATAAATCTCCTAGGTAAAATGATGAGAAGCGGTGAAAATGTATGTGAAAAGTGGATTTTACCTAGGAAAAAGTTATAATATGCTTGGAATAAACGATTTGCCTAGGTAAAACTAGGGAAACGACATGAATGTGAATGGAGCTAGGTAAAGGCATCACCATGTTAGTGGACAATGATGCAACATTAAGTGAGTGACTAGGAAGTGACTATGTGACCACCATGATGAAGATCTATGAAGAAAAATAAATACCTCTAAAGCAACCTCCACCAACATTCCAACCTTTTGAAGGCTAGAATCACAACACCCATCTGCTCAAGACCATTTACCACTCATGTCGACATTAGGAGTAATATGTCCTAAGTCACAATCGAGGTATAATAATGAATATTATAAAGAGTCGAATTCAACCTAAGTTGGCTCAATTTTGACTTTTGTTGGATTTTTCTTTTCTCAAATTTGAGTTATATGGTCTAAGCATGTGGTCTTTGTATATCTTTCAAGGCATTATCATCTATTGGTATGAATTTTTTTTTCTTCATATTTGTTTCATTTAAAAATATACATTGCAAACCTATAAAAATATGTAGTCTACTGCATGTTTTGTAAGTTTGAAAGGAAGAGGGCAGACGGATTCTTGACTTTTATATAAAGGTTTGAAGGCAAAAGTCCCCACATAAACAATTGTTGAATGCCAAAATTTCACCATATTCAAACCTCTTTCGCTTACATTGGCTTTTTATCACATTACCACCATTATCATCACAAACTCCCATTAAAAGCAACTTTGGGCTAGCAACGGTGAGGGCTCTAATACAATGAAAATACTTGACAAAACATTACATAGCCTTCTACATCTATAAATAGGTTTTTACTAGAAAGAGACCCTAACTACTTGTGGCCATAATTAATGAGTATTAACCACCTGGTGATTCTTATTTAATAAGGAAAACCATTTTACATTGAGTAACTATACACCAATTATTAATGGACTTATTCAAAGAAAATGGCCTCATACATTAATTGACTAACTCCCAAGTATCCTAAAGTAGGGAGGTTAGGGTAGGGCCCTAACAAATGGAGAGTTGTTTGCTTTTTTATGGAAGAGGTTCATGAGTGGGTTAAAATACAGCTACAACAAATCCATTCGAAGTGTTAACGCTGAGTAAATTGTTGGGTTAAAAAAAACAATCTACAAAGGTAACCTACAAACCAGCTTTAAGACTGGAAACTAGCCTTTCCAATCTAGAGAGGGTTCTCTCTGAGACTTGATCTTTGATAGATAGATTGTTTTTCTTGATGGATAGATTTTAAATTTCAAGGTAGATTTTTAACAGGCTTGCTGACAAAAGATAGTGTTTCCAGGGATATGGAGTCAACCCCTGAAAACAAAGAAACAATGCTTAGTAGGTAGAATTCCTCAGAGCAATAAAGGATAAACAAGGTGATGAACTTCATTATTTAATTTGATTATGAAGGTGAAAGAAGAAAAATAAGAACACAACAAAATCATAGCACCATAGTGGATGAATTCTAATCTTAGATGAGAAGACCGACAAAATTTAAATCGGTTCATTCTAGAGCACCGCTTAGATGAATTCTGAACTTTAAAATTACCAATCTAAATAGAAAAGAAGTGAAAGTGAATATGAATACACAAGAAATACATACAAAGAGAGGTACAAACTTCAGAGCATCACCATTAGAATCTTTTTCTTAAGGAACTCGGGACTTTTGCATTTGTATTTCTTCAAATCCAAGAAATTATTGTTAGATTAATAAGAGCGGGGGTGAATCGGTAATAGAGAAATCTAATCCTTTTTAACCATATAATGCAAGTGTTATATCAATGTAGCATTATCATCCAATATTTGCAGAGTAAATAAACAATAAACAAATCAACAATCATACACATACACAGTATACCAGTGTTTTTACGTGGAAACCCAAAGCAGGAGAAAACCATAGAATGTTTTTTCTTATATGACTTGAAGAATTACATTCATTGAAATAACCAACTTCCTTTGTTTTCTAGATGCAAATGGAAGGAGGCTCCAACCCCCTAGTTTCTCAGGCTATAACCTGAGGGAAGCTCCAACTCCCCAATTCTCTGGCTACAACCAAAAGGAGGCTACAACCCTCTATGTTCTCCGGCTACAACCGAAAGGTGGCTACAACCACATGTCCTTGTCCCATCCAACCGCCCTGATGTATAATAAGAATGATGGAACCATTGTCACACTATCACTGTGAGATATACTGTTGTAAACATGTACCAATCAACCTGCACCAAACAACCTATACCAATAACCTGAACCATGCATCAACCTGTACCTCAACCTCTAATCAACTTGTACCATAAACAAGTGTATCAACCATGTACCAAGTATTTATCGTTCATGTATCAACTACTCATCAACTATGACTCATCAATATGTACCAATATCATCAACTATACACCTCATGTATGTGCCAACTCATCAACTACTTGTCTCAACCATGTACCCAACATGCCTCAGCAAAATCTCATCAATTTCATCATCCAAATATGATTTGTAACTTTGCCAATGAACTGGTGTATATGATCACATACACCTGGAAACCTTCCTTAACTTTAACAACAAGGACTATCATTTTCATCAAACTTTGCTTGTATCTGTGACTAGTTTTGGATTAGTCAGCAACCCTAATTTGAAATAATCAAAACTATGTACAGCAATGACAGATAAATATCGAAAAAAAGTACACAATTTTTCTTGAGTGTGTTTTATAGAAATTCCTCAGTGTCACTACTTGTAACCTCTCGAGAGAAAAGGAGTTATAAAATGGCATACCTTGTTGGATGCTGGCTTATTCTAGGCGAATAAGCGTCTGAGCGTGTAGCATGAAATATTTTTATGGATCTGAAATTGTACACATAATACTCTGAGACTATACTCTAGCAACACATTTGGTCTTCTTGAATTAGATCTGTTATGAAGAATTTATGAGTTTTACCTAAAACACATGTTTAGACTGTAGTTTCAGACTAGCCACAAACCCTATTTTCCAGATTAGCCAACTCCAAAAATACAACGACCACAAGCCAAGTGGAGTACCTGACTACTTGGATATGTTTCCTCAATGGCCTCCCAGTTTCATTCTGAATCATTCTAGAAAAACTTTATTGCAAAAATGTTAAGATGTTGCAATAAATAATAAACTAGAAAACATCATCAAAGTCCTCCCTTGAATTTTTTCCTTATTTACTTCACCTTCCTATGAAATTTGGCTTAGATATCCTTTAGTTGCCTCATTCACATGTAGATGTTCAATATTCTCAAATTTGATTAGTAGGAAAACCTTAACCTCTTATTTATACTCTCCAAGTAGCTTCCTTAGAAGCATCTTTTAAACCACTTTGTCCACATAGCCACTTTGTTCCACATAGTCACCTATGTCCAACTTTGCCAATTTTCCACTCCATATATGATAGCCATGACCACTTAACCCATTTCCTTTTAGGGTTAACATTGTTCTTCTTATAACCACTTTCCATAATTAGAAAGTTCTCCATTTACTTTATTATTTAAATAATCCTCTTTGATTTTTTTTTTTTTTTTTTTTTTTTTTTTTTTTTTTTTTTTTTTTTTTTATTTATTATTTAAATAATCACTCTGGGCTTTGTCACTTCACTTTATTATTTTAAATAATTATCTTTGACTTTGTCACTTCACTTTTATTATTTAAATAATTTATTCTTTGCAAACACTTTGACTTCTTTGACCTTTTGGGGCTTCAAGCCAATCATATGAGGTCCTTCAACTTTGTAAGGCCATAACTCTCAAACCATGATGGTTATGTAATGTTCCACATACCACAGAAATGGCGTGACATGTACTATCCATCTAGATAGTCCTACGCAAATATATCAAAACTCATACAATTATACCATCGAACAAACTTGGGTCCATTACCCAAACCTTTGATATCTGAAATTCCACTAAGACTTTCAGGGTTGAAATCAATGAAAACCAACTTTCCATCAACCTAATTCAACTGTCTAACAATCTCCCCTTTGGAATTGATGGCAACACCCTATTCTGTCTTGAAATAATATCACTCATGCTCCCCTAGAACCATGCATCTTTGAGAATGCGCTCCCCGTGGAACCAATACCTCCTATCCTCTACATCTAAAATATAAATTACACTTGTTGTCATCAATGGAAAAGGTATCTTTCAGAGAGTGGGGGTTGCTCCCCTAAGCGTCTGGTTTGATCTCCCAACCTTTTGAACTTTCCTCTTTTATGGTGCTTCATCTCGTTAATGCATGCAGACATATAAGATAAGCATTCAAAAGCATTCATTTTGGGTAGAAGCCTTTCAGAAGTCTCACCGGAGAATGCTCAAAGGATTATTTTGGAAGTGGTTTTGTGAAGATTTATGTCACTTGTTCTTTTGTTCTTACATATTCAACTATGATGTTCTTTTTCTGCAACCTACTCCCATAGAAAATGATACTTGATTGGAATTAGCCGTCTTGGATTGCATCATCGGGTTCTTCGAGACACTGATGTCGCTTGTATTGCTGGAAACAATAGATTGGAATGAATAATCATATTCAACTGTATATCTGTTGAGTTTGTTTTATCCATAGAACACGTGTACAACATGTTGATGCTACAATATACTGCCTTATCAATTTGTAGATAAATATATTGATGATTGGTTCTTGCTTAGCCATGATACTAAACACTCACCCAAGTAGAATGTTGCTCCAGTGCTTCATCGATCATCAATGCAACTTTCCCAATCTACATCGTAGGAAATAGTGATAGATCCTTTCCTTTGGATACCATAATCAAACTCTTTTGTTCTTTTGAATATATGAAAATCCTCTTCCTTTGCTAATACATGTGATTCCTTTTTGTTTTATGAAATCACGTCACACTGTCCAATGCACAGATACATGCGGTCTAGATGATGTCACACTATAGTAAGCTGCAAGCATTGACACCCGTATTGCTTATAGATCCGTAGACTTTGAATCATCATCTTTTCTCAACTTGCAACTAGTTTGCATGGGGATTGATAATTGTTTTCAATCTTCCCATTTTGAACCTCTTTATCATTTCTCGATATACTTGGTTTGAGAAATAAAAAATTCATGGTTTCTTTGATGTGTCGAGGCCATAAATGGAATCAGTTTTCAAGTAATGACGACAAATTCATTATACATGTCCTTTGCAACTTTCTAGCTGTGCTTGTCATCCAGGAGTACTTCCAAAAGTCCATGTCATCAACATAAACTTCAATTAATAAAATACTATCTTGAGTTACTGATGTAGAGGTCATTATGCACTTCCTTTTCTAAACCCTGCACATTGTAGATATTTATCCAATCTAAAGTACAATGCTTTAGGGGGTGATTTAAAGACCATCCTGAGGCCTTTTTTGTTACACACACATAATATGTGTTCTCGACAAAGCCCCGAAATCATTACGGTTGTTCCAATGAACTTCTTCTTCAAGTTCCCCATTCGGAAAAGTTTACATCCATCGATACACTTTAATATTTTTGGAGCATGCATAAGCTAAAAGCAATCAATTGCTTCCAAAATTACGACATGGCCAGGGAAAATGTCTCTTCAAAGTCGATTTTTCAACACATTGCATATCCTTTACTTACCAATCTAGCTTTGTTCATGTTAATCTTTCCAAAATACTCCATTCAATTTATTCTGTGTAACCATTTGTGTCGGTCGCATTCTTGTATCCTTTGGTCTTGGAGACGAATTCCCAAATTAATTTTTTCTCTATTTGATCCAATTTTCATCCATGGCCTTATTCCAAATTCATCATTGTTGGCCCTCTTCAAAACGGGTTGGTTCAATCATAGATGAAGAGTGTTAGGTGTGTCTATTCTAGTGAACAAATTCTTCTTCTTGTATCAACTCTTGCATATTTTTTTGATGTCGATATGAGGATGATTCTTGTACTTTCGTCTTCTGGAATTTGGAGGCACTTGTTGGAACTTGCTCTTATGCTTCTGTGAGATCATCTTCATCTTCCCTTCTGCTTTTTTCATCTTTTGAGTTCTTCTTAGAGTAAGTTGTTCAGTTCATTTTATTCTTCCTTCAATTCTTGTCTGCACGTTTCATGAATTGTTATGTTGATCCTTTCCTGGCTTTGTTCAATCTCGTTGTAACCTTGTATGCTTTCCTTATTGCTTGATTAACCAACAAATTGCTCGTTTGTCCACACATGAGTCAAACTTTCCCATTCGCCATCTTCTCTTTTGATATAAATTTGGCCAAAAACACTGCAGTGCTTCACATTTGTTGGTCTTCTTTCCATAGCTTGTGGGTTTTAGTGGTGTTTCTTAGCATTACTTTGTTTCAGATGTGAATTGTTACGTACGCGCACAGTGACCAAAATATATCACATCCAATTTAGATCCGTCGCTTCGTTTCAAGCCATTTCTTGTCTTGTCTTGTTCTTTGTTCAACAACTCCATTACGTTGAGGTGTCCTAGCAATGGATAATTTCTTTTTATTCCATGCCTGCCACTGTAGTCCATAAATTCCTTTTAGTGAACTCTCCTCATTATCGGATCTCCAAGCATTTGATTTTGAATCAGTTTAGGTTTTCAACCATTTCATTAGACCTTGAAGTTTTTCAAAGCTGACTTATTTCTGAGAAAAGAAAACTCTGATCCATTATTAATAATCATCAGCCTAATAACATAAAGTATTTCTGCTTTTAAACCTTTGTTTTAGTTGGTCCAACTAGATCGGTATGCACAATTTCTGGTGGTTTTTTTGTTGAATATTATTTTAGTTAAACCTTGTTCTTTTGTTTGATTTCCTTGTTGACAATGTTTGCATAAAGTGTTGGTTGGTTTTCATGATGAGTTTCTCTAGGTATTGCTTCCTTTGTTGACTTTGACTTGACAAGGTTATCAAAATGTAGCTGACCCATTCTTTTTTTCTATAGCCAAATTTCATCTTCTTTCCTGAGGAAACACTTTTCATTTCAATTTCTTTGATACATATATGTTGCTTGAAGTTCTCGCGGATGTAGCAATCAATTTTCCCGAAACTTACTTTTGTATCTCGCACTTTTGTGAATCAAAATTCATGACCTTAGGTCTCCACATTTGAATCACACTTAGAAGATTATGTTTCATATATTCAAATTAGAGACATTTTTTCCTTAGTATTCTTGTTTCCAATTCTAAATTTGTACTTTCCAATTATATTAGTGAATCATCATTTCGAAAAGGCGGGGTCCATCATTTCCTTTCTTAATATAAGAGCATCTTGTCACCTATCATGTGTTTTGACGATATGATCAACTTATACCAACCAAGCTATTGCAGCATCTTGTAGAGGCGGAATATTGCATTCATTTCTATATGAGTTAGCATAATATCCATATTATTTTCACGAGGTTATTGTTGTGATTGTTGTTGTTGTGGTTACGTAGGAGAGAAATTTCATTCGCAATCTTTTATTATGTCTGCCCCAAAGTTGTTATTTGCATTTATGTTTCATTCCACTTGATTCTCAAATATTCAGAAACATTTTATTCTTTGTGTTTCACTAGGCCCTATTGGATAACCCTTTTGTGTATGACTTTTCAAAGTTGTTTATGTTCACTAGTTGTTAGCTCTTGCAATTCTGAGTTTATGTCAAAAATTATTACATGCATAACATAATAAAAATATGATTTGATACGAGAGTTGAATCTCGAAAGGTCTCTCTTATGAATCCTTATTCTTCCTGGGGATTATCTGCATTTATGTCAGTCGTTGATTTTGAAATTTGAATCTTCCGGTGGAGGAGTGTCCATGTAAATTTCTCTGTGAACATTTCCCTATCCCCTTTGATTGTTTTTTTTTTTTTTTTTTATTTTTTATTCCTTTCCTAGGTATTTTTTGGATTTTGATCATTTTTCTGTCTGATTTTATCTAAGTCTAGACTTGTCATGATGAGGTTTTTTGGCTACATTGATAAATGTCATTCAAAACTTTAGGTTGATGCATATTTTCTTTTTGAAGATCAACTTTCTTAATGTGACCATAATTTATGCTTCAAATTTCAATGAATCTGTCTCTTCCTTCTAGTTGTTCTTTGAGTGCTTCTTCAATTTGAACCTTCAAATTTGTGATCATTTTCTAGTTCTAAGTGTCTTATTTCTTGTCTATGGATTCCTTGTATTTTTTGGTTTTTTCTTTTGCTCATTTGATAACTATGGCACAAAACAATTTCTTCGGTAGTCAACTTAACTCTTCATATTCTTCTTGGGCTCTTCATATTCTTCTTCGGAGTTTTATTTATCAAAGTCTTCTACTTCCATGAATAAAACTATTTAAATCTCTTTTAATCACAGACTTCATCTTCATGATGATGAGATGTCTTCTTTAATTATAAGATTTTCTTAGCTCAAGTAGTTCTTTTGCCTTTATATGTTTGCATTTGTTATTTGAGTAACCTTCATCATTTCTCACTTTTTATTATGAGGACATTGCTATAAATGACCAATATTGTCACAATTAAAACAAATCAAGGAATCTTACCTCTATACACATTGTTGGTTCCCTTGTTCAATCTTCTACTTTCGAAGTTGTTGCTTCTTCATCATCTTAGAGATGTCATTATTCTTTACTATGTTCTTTTTCTTTTTGAAGTTTCCCTTTTTTCTTTGACCTTTTGGATGCTCTGAAGGTTGCTTCTTTATATCTGGATTTTCTGTTAAGTTCTCATTTCATATCTTTGTAAGATTCCATGTAGTTAATCCCATGCTTATTGAGTTTAGATCTTCTCTTTCTTCTGATGATATATTGAGGGTCCAAATCTCAGAGGAAGAGATCTTGGTACCTTTGAACAATTATGATTCTTTGATTTCTTCTCCCAATCCCAAGATTGCATTTATTGTTTCATCGACTAGTAAAGTGGCTGTGTTCTCGGCTTCCTTCATCTTTAGTTGTTCAGGCGACCTCCTATAGTTTGAAGCTTTGCTGCTTTCCTTTTTGAATCTCCTTCATAAACATTTCAAAGTTTGTCCCAAATATCTTTAGAGGATTTGCAATGTGCAACTTTGGTGGATATGATTCCTCCAGACCATTATGAATTAATTTATTAAGCTTTAAATTATTAGTAGAGTTTCATTTCTTTTCCATTGTGTGAGCTGTTGGTGTTGTGTATCCATCTACAATTGATTGCCAAATTTCAAATCCACATTGCCTATATATATATATATATATATATACTATATATATATATATATATATATATATGTATATATATATATATATGTCTTCATCCTTATGCTCCAAAATGCATACTTCTTTCCATCAATGGTATTCCATTTTTTATACATGTTGTCATCTCCATGATCTACCTTTAGGTGGTTAAACTGATTCACCGGAAGGAACACGCTCACGATACCAATTGTTGGATTACTAAGAGGAAGGTGAATCAATAATAGAGAAATGTAATACTTTTAACCATATAATGCAAGTGTTATATCAATGTAGCATTATCATCCAATATTTCTTGAGTAAATAAACAATGAACAATTATACATATACACAATACACCAAATTTTATGTGGAAACCCAATTTGGGAGAAAACCATAGAATATTTTTCTTATATGTCTTAAAAATTACAGGTCATTGCGACACCGCTTCATTTGTTTTCCGGTACTGGAAGAGCTCCACCCCCTAGTTTCGGATACAACTGAGGAAGCTCAACTCTATTCTATGGATACAACGGAAGGAGGGTACAACGCCCCATGTTCTCTGACTACAACCAAAGGTGGCTACAACCACTACGTCGCCTTATCAATACGATGTATAGAGCAGAATGATGGAACCAACCATCCACACTATCCTCAGCGAGATATATTGTTGTAAGCAGCGCAATCAGCTTTGCACCAAACAACGTACCCGATAACTGAACCATGAATCAGCTTCATGCATCAATGACACCTCAACTGTAATCGGCTGTACCATAAACAAGTGCATGCAACCATGTACAGTGTATCAATCATGTATCAACTTCTCATCAATACTGACTCATCAAGATGTATAACATCATCAACTATACACCCCAATGTATGCCAGCTCATCAACTACTTGTCTCAATACATGTACCCAACATGTACCTCAACCAAAATCCTCATCATTTTCATCATCCAAATCTGATTTGTAACTCTGTAATATACCTTGTGTATATGATCCCATACCTGTTGTTGGAGAAATTTCTTTTCATTTTACTAGTTGGTGGAATTAACACTGGATGATGAGTTAAATAACTAGTTCTATTTTAGACTTTCTAATCTCAGAACATCACTATTGTCCATGCATTCCTAATTATAGGATGGCATTTCTTATATGAGTAAGAGATCCCTCACTCATTGATAAGATCATAATATGCATTGATTCTCATTCTTCATTGTGTATCTCTTCCTTTTCTTGATAAATTTGTTTCTACTGTCTTTAGTTAGGTCTCATGTGCAATTTTCCATGGCTCTTGACATGGTATCCAGAGCTTCTACTTTGCTTGGAACAGCCGGACAAACCAAAGACCAGGAAAATCAGGAGTTTGATTGAGCTAAATCAGGTGGTCATATTTCTTCGAAGTGATTTCTCCAGCTGTTATGTTTTGAGTAAATGGCTCAATTAGGAAGTATATTGACCCATTATACAAGTGGGTTTCAACCGTTTACTAAGATTCCCTCGCCGTTTGCTTTCGAAGAAAGTAAATTCAGGAAGATAGCCTCTAAAGCGTCTGCGAATCGTGGTCGTACCTTTCTATATTGATTGCTCCCAAAATATTAAACTTTTGAGGAAATGGCTTGCATGAAATCGTCGACCCATTATGAAAGTGGGTTTTTAATTGTTTGGCGATATTCCTCACCGTTTTCTCCGAAAAAGGAGTCCTTAATATCATCTCCGTGATATGAATTTTCACTTAAAGTGGCCTTTCTGAAGTGATTTATTACTTTTTCACTTGCAGATTTTGAGTAAATTTTTAGGGGTTCTTAGAAATAGCAGGAGATATGGATAGGACACATATTATACAATAAAACTTGGTTGGTAATATTCATGCCTGTAATTGACACAGTTGGAATCCCCAAAAGCCTAATTCCAACTCATAAGGAAATGATTGTATAATTTGATGATAGCGACAGAAACAAAACCATCCGGTGATTGAAAAGATGAGATGGGTGAACCGTAAGGATGAGTCCACAAGAATACTTCTTGATTTAATCTCCACTTATCTATGGTTTCATTTTGTCACATGAAAGACTCCAACGAGATCTGGACCACATGGAAGGACTCTTTGGAAAGAAGGATGAGATCTGAGGCCTTATGCTTGAGGTAGAGTTGAATACCTTAGACCTAAAAGTTTTATAATATACATGATTTCTTTACTAAATTTAAATCTTTGATTTTGAGCTTGGATGAATATAATTATTGACAATTCTAGACAAGACAAACAACTTATTCTATTAATCTTGGCCAAGCTAGGGGGCGAGAATATGCTATATATGTCTCCAATTTCCATTAAGGGAGATGTGTTTTTGGAATAAATTGGAAAATTCCTCTGATTATCTTAGTTCATTAAAGTCTCTTAACAGAAAACAAAACTCCATACAATGGACCTCGTGAAAGATCCCAAAGCAAATGCACTCACCATGCATGATGGAAAAGAGGTATCAAGCAGGCAGAAGGAAGGAGGGATATTCCAAACCTTTAATGATTCTTTAGGTTTCAAAGACTCTTGATTCCAAGAAGAAGAAGAAGGAAGCGTGCACTTACTACAATGAACCGAGATGATGAAGAATCCATGCATGAAGAAACATATCAATCTTATGTCATGGGCACTTGGTAGAACAACCTTGGAAACTTCATTCCGAGGGAGTCAAGAAGCAAAAGGGAGAATATCATGCTCCTAAGAAAGGTAATCATGCTCTGGTTGCAATTAATCCCTCATATGATTCATGGATTATAGATTCTAGTGCATCCCATCATATGGCCGAAGGAAGTTTTATTTTCTTTGAGTCCAGTGCTCGAGACCCCCTATTCTCATGGGGGGATGATACTCCGATGAAAGTAGCAGGAGACAGGAGAGTGTAACTCCACAATGGTAGTTTGAGAATGTTCTACATGTTCCAAATCTTTCTATGAATGCACACTCTCTGTTTATCAGATCACTTAGAAAGGTAAAAGGTTGAATTTACATCGGATTTAGTTTTAGTAATTGACATGCATGTGACAATTCGTATTGCAATTGGTGGCGTGGATCACAAGTCAGGTTGTATAAATTCACTAAGTTTTTTTATGATGACTCATATTTTCTACTTACACTTAAGGAGAGTAATTTGCATGCACATCCACTGAAACATGCATATAATGTTGTTCTTCCATCAGTTTCAGGCATCAGTGATGATTCCATACACTCAAATTATGTACATGGAAATGAGAAGATAGTACAACCAAATGAGGAGACAAAGTTGGAGCTTCGGAAAATGCCCAAGTGGGAACAATCCACACATCAGGAAATAGACAACCTTGCAGAGGATCCATTGGATTCAAGGAGGATTTGATATTAGCATGAGGAGCCTATTAGAATATTGGATGTGCTCGTTCAACCATAGAATATGCCAACAATATTTAATCCTCACCCAACCACTCAAGGACAATAACCACCTGCTCACCCTTGACCTTGAGAAAATTTCCGGTAACCATCCAATATCAACCAAGGCTAACTCACCAATAAAATAACAAACTTATCCAACAGGAGGCCCCAACCAAAAACAAAATGCGGATTACAAAACTATCGGCGTGGTATGAAGACTTTAACGCCTAGAACTGGCCTTCTCTGGTCTTTCAGTGTAATTATGTAATTACAGTCGGCTAAAAATGTTAAGGTTTTAAGTTATTATTATAGTTATTTGCATTTCACTACATAACAATAACATAAGACAGGATCACTAAGAAATACAAAAACACAAGAGACACATTTATCACGAAACCACTCTTGTGGGAAAATTATCAAAAAATTCCTTATTATAGTTAGCTAATACAATGCCAAGATAACTCAACCAAATGAAATTCCTCTCCCAGAATGTGCCTCTCTCTCTCTCTCTCTCTCTCTCTCTCTCTCTCTCTCTCTTCTCCAAGCTCTGACTCTGTGGCGTTGCTCCTCAAAATGAACAAGTGAGTGTGTGTCTAAGTGAGGCATTGGACTCCTTATTTATGAATTCTAGCACATGTGGAAGTGTCTCTTGACTGGCAGATTAAGGCCTAACCTTTCGGGTGATTATAACCACCTTTAATATGATGCAGGGCCGACTTCTTGTTCTACCTATTACAATTATGTTTTAACCAATCTATAAAGGATTTGGTCTTTTACAATAATAGAGCATAGTCAATCTACAACTAGATTGATCTAAATAATAATACCACAATAAGAATTAGAATACACTTTACTTGCAGTTACATTATTTAGACACTCCCCCTTAACAGAGATTGTTCTACTTATTTTTATCGAGGCGAGAGGAGAGCATCATCAACAGCAATAGAGGTGGGGTGAGATGATGTTTTTGTTTTATTGCTTGTGTTATGACTGGTAATCAATCTTATCATCCTCGTGTTGTTGTTGATAGTGTTGTATACATTCATTATTATTTTTGATGTTGTATCAACCTGGTGTTGTTGTTGATGATGTTGTACTAACCTCATTCTATTAATGATGGTGTTTATGATGTATGTTGTTGCCTTAGCGTTATGTTAATTGATGTTTATGCAAATGATGATGATGCTACTCGGTATGCATCTTTGTGAAATGATGTTGTCGATGAGAAAAATTTCTGATGATTTGTAGATATGTCGGTCAGTGTTCAGATGTTGATGTTGCATTCTCTCTCTCTCTCTCACGATGATGTTGTAGAATACCCTTCTTGTTAAGAAGTGTTGAAATATTGTAACTAGAAGAATATTCCGAATTATATTGTAACTTCTGATATATTCCGGTTATAATTAACTTCTGAAGAATATAAACAAGCACATATTTTGGAGAGGGACTGCGATTCTAAGAAGAAGGAGAGAGAGGTCCATTACTGTGTATATTCTCTAGTGTTTGGTCTTTTTATCTTGGCATTGTATTGGCAATCTATATTAGGAATTTGTTGCTAGGTTTTCTTCCCAATGAGGTTTCGAGGGATAAAATGTCGTCAATGCCTTTGATTGTGTTTCTCTCAATGATGGGTCTTATGCTATTATTGTCCTAGTAAATTAAAAGAACTGGCAGAAGTAGCTCTAAATTTAACAGCATTAAGAAGGGACTTACAGAAACCGCATGTATAAAGAAGCAACATGTTTTGAATATGGAGAAGTGTTATGTCTCCATATCTATGTTTATCCCTTGGTTTGTGCCTATTTCTTTGGAAAATCATAAGGTCCTCTTTGAATCTCTCTAGGTCTTCAGGAAGCATTGATCATGTGAGTAGGAAGAATATGAGCCATCATCTATATGTGGTATCCATATTCAGAGATGGGTGGATCAAGCTTGTGGATATTCTTTCAGGAAACATTTTATCACTCCTGCCCACCTCCATGAGTTTCTTTCTATGATTGATTATATGCTTATTCATATTCATGATTATCAGGTGCTTAGCTTGTCCTTGATATTTTTTATAATTAAGCACAGGGGGGAGATACCTTAATGAAGTGATGAAAAAGTGGTTGCATTGGTTGTACGTTTTCACCTGACATCACTAGGCACTTAACATCTACGATTTCAAGGCCCAAGGTAAGTAGGTAGATCATTTGCATGTATGCATTGCATTTGTTCTATATTTTACATATTCATGTCACGATAGAGTAGTTTCATTTTCTTTCATCTTGCATATATGCTTTGCTTTACATTTTTTTTTCCTTGCATCTATGCATATTTGTTGTGATACATTTTTCTAATGAAATATATATATAATTTCAATAAAAAAAAAAAAAAAAAAAAAAAAAAATCTTTTTAAGAAATCTTATAGTTGTCAATTTTGAATTTTTGAAGTTTTTGGATAAAAGGGTGAGTTATGCACCCTTTGATAATAATATTTTTTTAAGTGTGTGCGAGAACAATCCATACCAGGAGATGTTGATTTTCTCATGTGCTCTATGGCGATCACATGTCCCAAGTAGGAGCCAAATATTTTCCCCAATTCCTAGGGATAACCAAAGAGATTATGTCTCAGGCTGCATGAAGTAAGCAGAGATGAGTGGCCGAGGCAGGATGATTGGCAGGAGGCCCACACAACCGCCAGATCCCCTCCCCTCCACCATGCATCACCACTCATCACTAGAAACATAGCAATGTCTGTCACACCATCTTGGTCCATAGAAGACAACGTGTCTTGATTCATGAGGTAACAAGTCAGGTATCAATGTAAGTGTCACTTTAATAATAGAAGCATTTAAATATTTTAAAGAGTCTTTTATTGATTATGGAACGTTTGATTGGAATTTATATATTTTGCCTTATTTCACCTTGGTGGTTGACATGGTATCCTAGTAAGTTAGTCACCCCTTGGGAAAAGGGTTGCTACATGAGGTCTCCTTGAAGGTCATCATACCATTCATTCATATACCACTTTCCACACACTTCTTCCTCGTTGTTTCCTCATCTTTTGGGTTTTTACAGGTACATTGACTCCAAGAAGGTTTTGTACCTCATTTCATGGGAAGAAGGGGCTAAATACAGAGGTGTTGTAGCTAACCTTTGTAAAAATCCAAAATCCATAATCCATCCTTCTATATTCTTGCCCTACGGTCCTGAGAGCCATGAAACGCTTCTCTTTAAAAATAAGGACATTTTAAAATAGTAAATGAAAGTGTCTAGTAAGTTCGTCACCCTTGAGAAAAGGGTTGCTACTGGGGATCTCCTTGAAGGGTCATCATACCATTCCCATTCATACTTACCACTTTCCACACTTCTTCCTCGTTGTTTCCTCATCTTTTGGGTTTTTGGGTTCATTGACCCTAGGAAGGGTTTGTACCTCATTTCATGGGAAGAAGGGGCTAAATGCCTAGAGGTGTTGTAGCTAGCACTGTAAAAATCAAAATCCATAATCCATCCTTCTATATTCTTGCCCTACGGTCCTGAGAGCCATGAAATGCTTCTCTTTAAAAAAATAAAGGACATTTTAAAATAAAGTAAATAAAAAGTGTCCCGCTTGATGGGGGAATGCATTGCAGTGTTCTTTGTTTTCTAGTGCACATAGAAATAAATGTGTTCTAACTTCAAGTGGCATTGTGGTGATCTTTTTCTTTCCATTTTCATATAGCACTCAATGCTCGGATCATGAAAAAACAAAGGCAAATAAAGGGCTTGGGAAAATGTTGCATTGTAAACGAAGGGATGCAGTGCACCCTCCACAAAGGAACCCATAAATGAGACAATCTGATCCCTTGATATGTCAAGAACCCCATGCCCAAGAGTACTTCCCTGAATCCACCTCATACTCACTAAATGGCCTAGAGAGGGTCTTCTTGGGAAACTTTCCTTGACTTGGGGATTGGCCTACCCAATAAGGCACCATGACACCCTAAATTTGGAAAATTTTATAAGGTCTTTGGAATTTGTTTAGTTTGAAAAGGGTAACTCAATGCACTTGTTCAAGTGGTTCTTTTATTAAATGTGGCTTACTTGGCATGATTCATATGACTTGTGGACCCTTGAAGGGCATGTTTGTTTGTCTTTCCAGGACCTTGCCTGGTGAAAGCCATTCATGAAGGGACTAAGTCACTTGGACCTTCATAAGGGCATGAAATCCCATTTGATGGATGTTGCACCCCACACAATGGAGGGCTAGAATGATGAGTGTTGCACCTTGGATGATGTCCCTAGCACATGGATGTGACCTGAAAGGATGAAGAAGGGATGATGTCACCCTCCTATGCCCAAACGTCCCTCTCTTGCAGCATGACATCACACATTTTGGAGGATATTTGGCATCTTTAGTGCACTTGGCAATGTTGTGGGCTTGTACCCCCACTCTTTTTCTTGATTTGGGGATGACATGGAAGCTTAGGAACATGACGTCCTAGTCTTTGGAGACTTATCTTCACACATTCCACCTTGGAGAAGATTCTTGTGGGCTTCCATGCCATTAATTTATTATTTTTCATCAGTTTATAGCCTATGTGGGAAAAAAGAGCAAAATGATTTGCTAATTAGTTACTATGACTTTGGTTTTGACCTGAATTTATGGATTTAATTGTAAATGTGGACAAACATGACTTGGGTTTTCCTCTATAAATAGAGGCAAGTCATTTTCATTTTTCATAACTCACTTGTGAGGGTTCTCCCTCCCTAAGGAAGATTTCAGCCTCTTTATTTTATTTTGTGCATTGTGGAAAAAAAATTGTCTTTGGCATTTTGGAGCAAATCGATTTCTCTTGAGGCTTTATATTGGATGAATGTGGATGATCTTTGGTAACGAATAGGGTTTGGCATCTATATTCTTGGATTTTGTGAGTATATTTATGCAATTGCTTATCTTTGTTCGAGGATTTTAAATTTTAAACCCTAGGAGAAGTACAAGGGTACTTTAAATTTTAAACCCAAAGAGAAGTACAAGGGTGTACACCCTCCATTAGAGATCTTTCATTGTTTATCTTGGAATTGTTCAAGATTTGTTATAGTAAGTAGAAGGTCTTGCACCCCTATTGCAAAGGCTTGGTTAGGGTTAGTCTTCTAGGAAGTAAGAGAGTTTACAACACTAGAATATCTTTCCCTAGTTCAATTTAAATCACTAGAACATCTTGAGGAAAGGAGGACGGCGTGGTTTTGTAAGGGTTCAAAAACAAGGTTCAATTTGTATCTCCCTCTTCATATTTTATCTATTATTTGACTCCATTTCCCAAGAATAAATTGTTATAATTGCATTGGAGAACGTAAATTGTTGCATTGGAATACGTGAAATAAGTTCATTTTCAAATTGTTCTAATTTGGCTTGATTGCACTCATCATAAGCTAGTCTCCCTAGCCAAGGCGTCTTGGTTGAAGGGGATTTATTTACTGTTGTAATTAAATTAATGTTATAGCCATTAGGGCTTGTTATCGCACAGTTTGTAGCTAGGTCAAGAAGCTAGAAGATAGAGGCCAAACTGGCGTAATAGGAACCTACCCCACCCAATGTCACCTCAATGGGGAGGCTCTTTCTCTTTAGGGAGATTAGGCCCAGGGGAGATGTCCCTGGTAACCTGGGGTTTTGAAGAGGCTAATGTATGAAGGTCAAAGTAGAATTCCCTCCTCACAGGTTACAACCAAAAGCAGAGAGCCCGGCTAAACAGCCAATAATGAAGTGTAGTCCCAAATGAGAACACCTGCCCGGAACAAAACAATAGCAAAACAATATATGCAGGCTATGATTCAAAGGGTTAGTACTTCATATAACTATATGATATCAATATATTGGCAATTATACAATAGATATTGACGAGATCAATGTTAATTAATATAGCAATGGAATGATATCAATTCATCAATAAATATTGAGATGATCTAGCAAGCAATGTATCCAATCAATCCCTTACTCAATAAATGCTTTAAATCACCATCTAATTGCTCATCAATAGAAAATGTTGCGTCAAGATGGAATAACCAAGTATGACATCAGCCTTATTAGGTTTAGTAGTTAGTTAGGGTTTCAAATTATAAAAGTTTTAAGAGTTGTTTGACCACTATCACTGCAATGTTGGAGACCTGAGATCAATGCCTAAGGGTAAATGGAGTCAGTTCAAGAGAGGACACAAGGTTGAAGGGATAAAAGGCTAAGGATGAGAGGGAAGGGTTCTAAGGTGTTGCAATGGTAGGGCACCAGAATCAAAACCCTAGGGGAAAGAGGCTCACTCCGGTGTTTCTTAAGAAAGGCCTCGTGCTCTTTCCTCCTTCCTTAGGTTAAACTTGGCAAAACGGCTAGCATAAAAGATAAGTCAAGACAAGAGAGTGAAGTGAGGGAGAGTGTTGCAAAGGCAAGGCCNAGGTTACAACCAAAAGCAGAGAGCCCGGCTAAACAGCCAATAATGAAGTGTAGTCCCAAATGAGAACACCTGCCCGGAACAAAACAATAGCAAAACAATATATGCAGGCTATGATTCAAAGGGTTAGTACTTCATATAACTATCTGATATCAATATATTGGCAATTATACAATAGATATTGACGAGATCAATGTTAATTAATATAGCAATGGAATGATATCAATTCATCAATAAATATTGAGATGATGTAGCAAACAATGTATCCAATCAATCCCTTACTCAATAAATGCTTTAAATCACCATCTAATTGCTCATCAATAGAAAATGTTGCGTCAAGATGGAATAACCAAGTATGAAATCAGCCTTATTAGGGTTAGTAGTTAGTTAGGGTTTCAAATTATAAAAGTTTTAACAGTTGTTTGACCACTATCACTGCAATGTTGGAGACCTGAGATCAATGCCTAAGGGTAAATGGAGTCAGTTCAAGAGAGGACACAAGGTTGAAGGGATAAAAGCCTAAGGATGAGAGGGAAGGGTTCTAAGGTGCTGCAATGGTAGGGCCCCAGAATCAAAACCCTAGGGGAAAGAGGCTCACTCCGGTGTTGCTTAAGAAAGGCCTCGTGCTCTTTCCTCCTTCCTTAGGTTAAACTTGGCAAAACGGCTAGCATAAAAGATAAGTCAAGACAAGAGAGTGAAGTGAGGGAGAGTGTTGCAAAGGCAAGGCCCTATCACCAAACCCTAGAAGCAGGATGACCCTAGGTGTAGATAACCTAGGCCTAGGACGTCTCCTCCTTCTTGACTCTTAGCGGGCACAGCTAGCACAAGGGAAGAAGTAAGAAGAGTGTAGCAATGGCTAGGCTCTTTCTTCCTTCTTCAATGGCTGAAAATTTCTCTCTTAGGGGACATGAGACAACGACCTACTTGTGTGTTTGTCCCCTAAGGTTTTAAAATCAGCAAAAAATTATAAGAAATGCAAGAATATAAGACTACAACCATTCACTTAAGAAGTTTTGCAGAAAAAACATTTACATATCATGATGAAATAGCATTGCAAACCCTAGTTGTAAACCTTCCTTTAAGAGAAATGCCAAAAAATTCCAAGAAAAGCCTTCCTTCAACAAGTATACCTCACTCAAAAGATGAAATACCCAACAAGGGTGCAAAAATCATATCTCACTAGGAGAGTGAGTTGTGTGTTATGTCAAAATGAGGATAAAACTCCTAAATATATACTGTATCAGTGACCTTTAATAAATTTAGGTCATAAAATTAGTCGAGAAGGCTTTAAACCAAAATCATATTGTTTTTACATTAAAATGTCAAATTAAAACCCTAACTGATCTATAATAAAGGTAAAATCCCCTTCAAGGGAGGCGCTAGCCCCTTTTAGGGCAAATGAGGCATCCAAGAGCAAAACGTTAGCCCCCCAGGGGCCTCTCCAACATGCCACACATGCCACTGCTACCTAGTCTACCTCCAAGAATGACCATGATGTCATGGTAAGAAATGGGGCGCTCTGAGCCTTCCAAGGCCAATGTTCCACTGAAAAGGGGTCATTCCCCCTAAGCCGGGCTCTGCCAAAGTGCCTCTGGTGAAACGTCCTCCTTCTTCTCTGGTGCAAAGCTCCATCAAGAACTGTCCTGTCTCTGCCCCTTTGACGGGGTCTCAGCAACCATCTGATGGGCTCTTCATCCCCATGGAGTTCCGAACTAATCATCTCCCCATGTGTACCGGTCCAAATGGTACCTGTCTGTCAGGCATGGTCCTGCACATCAAAAAATTCGCCCTCCGTGAGCTCATTAGTCACAGGGAACATAGCAATGTTAATCACATTTCATCATTAATATTATCAAACATATGCATAAAAACCCTGATATACCATCCAATAGCTCAAAGACATTACAAAGACCTACAATACAAGGTTGAAGAAAAGGACAAGACACCCTATTGGGCTAGTATCCATACGGAAAGGAAAGTCTCCAAGGGGTTTCATCCAAGCCATGTAAAATGAGGTGGTGTGGATAAGGGATGTTCAGACATACGGGTAGAGTGAGAGCCAGGGATGCATGATATTACTTGTGGGTGCCTTTGTAGAAGGCGAGCTGTACCCATCATGGATGCAATTTTTTCCAAGCCCTTTCTTGCCTGGGCGAGGCATCTTGAGGTTTCATTTTTAGGCTCTTATCTTTTACAAGCTACTTTTACCTTCTGGGCCTTTATCCCCTTCTTCCCACGAGATAAGGTGAAACCCCACAAACAGATCATCCTAATGCCCGGATAAGGGGAATGGGATAGATGAGCGGGAGACAAGATGGAAGAGTGGTGGTATGATGGGAGTGGACGATGGCTCTTCATAAATCGCCCAGTGGCAAACCAAAACTTATGGGTATAGGCTTGCTAGGGCATACCATGATACCTAGACCAATTACCTCATGGAGCAAGATCCTTCTTCGATACAAGACCAAGATGATGGTGATGGATGTTGTTGCTGCTGACAAGACGAATCTGACAAAAGAAGAAAAGGATTGGCCTTCCAGGGCCATGCTCAGGTCAATCCTGCTCTCGGTACTCCATGTCTAGGACCTGTGGGCATCGAGACATGATCTCCTAGTTATCCCTAGAAATCGACAATAACATCTGGCTCCAACTCGGGGACATGTGCTCACTGTAGAGCGCATGAGAACCTCAACATCTCTGGCATAACCTCCAAAACTGCTCAACTCGATAGGGGCATCAGTAAAAAAAAATGGGGTGGTAATTCCACCCTAACACATATAGATATATACATAAAGCAATCATAAATGCGAATACAAAGTGAAATACTTACCTGTACTTACCTATTAGTTGGATGTCGGTGTAGTCAAACAACCAGTGAAGCCAATACAGCAATGTCCCATGATACCTGCCTTTATGCTTCATCATAAACCAAAATAGTGATAAATTAAGCACAAAAATGTCGTGAGTTATAATGTATATCATATCATCGGAAATCTCACAGTCTAACTCATGGAGGTGGGTGGGAGGGATAAAATCCTGCCAAGTCCAT
>SNQJ01S0004779.1:80465-97342 GCA_010110895.2 Picea sitchensis
TCACTAAAAGAGGGGAGCGTTTATCTAAGGTGACAATGGGTAGATGCTCCCGAGTTGTCACACATTTGTGGGTTGAGGTTGGCTTTGCTCAATTCACACCTCGTGTGATAACACATTGAAGGGGCCCATTTATATTAGCCTAGACGACTTATTTGAGGAGTCGTGACTCTTAATTTATAATGTATTATTATTTAGTTAATTCAATTTATTATTATTATTTACTTTATTATGTTTTGTTCATTATATTTTATTTATATTATGTATATAACATCAATTCAACTTGATTTGATTTCACACTTACAAAAAACTATTGTAAGCTATAGTTGAGTTTGATTACTTACAAAAATATACTATTTGCTAGTTTACAATGAATGATGACTTCAAAGTTGAATTGATCTTTGAATGCAAATGCTTGATGATGTTGATGTTGTTGAATGTTGATGTGAATGACAACTTGAATGCTTGATTATATGCATTGCTTCAATATTCATTGTCACTGCTTGTTTACATATACTTTGATTGGCATGAATTTATGCATTAATTTCATTCACTTGCTTTGTACTTTGTGCCTGTATTGTTTGTGAAATTAAATATGTATCAATGTACTATGCAAATGTGTTTTGTGTCAAGACTAAATACAAAACATCATAATCATCCAAGTAAATATGCACCATCCACAAATGTAGTCAGGTTGTACTTTTAATCCCCTTATTCAATTTTTGAGTGGATCAAGCTTACATACGCCACCAAAAAATTATTATATTATCCAATTACATTTAGAAGCTAACATGGTCTTTCTCACAATAAAACCCACATGAGTAGTGGTTTGTGTCAACCAACAACAATTGTGCCATGTCACTTTTGTTATACCAAAAAGAGTGTTTACCTTTCAATGATTCCCAATAACATAAAACATTTCATTTCACACACTAATGATTTTATAATTATAATATGCCTTTATTGATATATGTGAGATATTAATATTCATAAAATATATATACATAACTTACTGAAATATGAATTTTGGGTCGTGGTTTAATGCATTCTCGCTCAACTTCAATTGATTGGAATTGCAATTATGGACATTGTTGATACTGCACTCTGATTTCAATCTCTTTTCACTGCAACCTTTGCAAGAAACCATGTGAGTCTTTTATAGATACTTCGCTAGTTCGAATTTGTCCTTCGAAGTAACGTTGTCATAACGCGTGACAGATCTAAAGGAAAGTGAGAGTTGTCGTCGTCTTCTCACGGGTGTGTGCATGGATGCCAAGAGCTGTGGATTGAATGTTGAGCACTCGTGCAGATCGTTGGGTGCATTTTTCTTATCTATTGGGAGAGATCGCTTCATATCTCAATTTTTCTTAATGATTTGTTGTCGAACTCCGACGTTGCTTTTCTTTTTCGTCAATTGACACTTTTAGTGTTTTTATCAAGCATTAGGTAGATGGATCTTTACGAGTCGATCCATCAGCAGCAGAGCGGTGCAGATCCGTTTTCTCATTTCAGTGGGAACGTGTGGACTTCAAATGCTACACGGCTGACAACGATGATATGGGCAAATATGTCACGGCTCCTAGGAAACCAAACACGAAGTACGCAGATTCACCACGCCTCCTAAACTTCTACACGCATATCAAATGCCCAAACCAAAATAAGTAGAGATGGTGATCAATGCCCAAACCAAAATACCCTCATTCACTTCTCACACTTGCCCTCCTTTGGAAACTACCACCATCCCCACCACCTGTCGGCCCCTGAGCATCCAAAATTTATCCCCGGAAGAGATGGTTGAATGCCAATGCCTCAAGCTTTGCTATAATTGTGATGGGTGGTATTTTAGAGGGAAAAAATGTAAATAATATAAATTATTGTAAATGGATGTATCCCCAAGACCACTTAGAATACATCCCAATTGAAGACACTCCTTAATCGAACTTCAAAGACACAACCCCTCCTACTCAAGAAGAAAAAACCTCACAAGCTCCTTTTGACAAACTCCAACTTTCTCGTCATGCTTTATCTTGTTTTTTCTGCACCCCAAGCTCTAAAGTTGATTGGTTACATCAAGAACCGCAAGGTGATTGTTTTGATTAACAACAGTAGCACCCATAATTTTATTCATAAGAGAGTGTCGAAGAAACCCATTGTTATCTCCATGCCATACCTATTTTTCAAATTATGATAGCCAATTGTGGTATGACGAAATGTGGAGGTTGATATGAAAATGTGAAACTTCAAATGGGTAAGCATTATCTCAAATCTCACGTGTTTGTTGTTGAAGTGATTGGTTGTGATCTAGTTCGTGGTGCAAAATGGTTACACACTTTGGGACCCATCACTATGGATTCAAGGATCTATATATGAGTTTTAGTAAGGAAGGGCATAAACATACCCTCAAGGGGATTAAATCCAGTTCCCTTGAAATTGTTATTTCTCACCACATGGAGAAGTTTTTTCTTTGTTTGCTAGTGTGTTTGTTACTTGTGGGACTAGCCTGTGACTAAGAAACCATGACCTGGGGGCATCTAAGTCGTCAAAATCACCCGGGGATCACACCCGGCCTGGGCCACACCAACCCTTAGCATGGCTAGATTTTTTAGGTGTCTCCTCCCTACTACACCGATTTTCAAACCTGGGTTTCCATACAGAACAAAACCCTTCGAAATCAATCACGTTAGCGGGATTTGACACCATATGGAGAAGTTATTGAAGAAAGGACACTCATGCATTATTGTTGAATTCAATGTCATACAAGAGGTGGAAACCCCCTCCCACACACACACACAAGAGATTCACCCTGATTTGCAGTTGGTCATATCTAAACATCAATAGGTATTTGAAACACCCAATGGCTTGCCGCCTTCAAGTGGTGAGCATGGCCATGGTATACCCTTTGTTTTGGGTAGTCAACCTCCTAACATGTTAATGAGGATGGAGTGTGAGTAGATCCCAAGAAAGTTGCATCTAGGTGATATTGGCCTCACCCCAAGACCTTAAAGAGCCTACATGGKCTCTTAGGACTTATAGGCTACTATAAGAAGTTAAATGTGAAAAAGTATGGAAAAAGTATTGCTCCCTTAACCACCCTGCTAAAAAAGAATGTCGTTGTATGAAGTCAGGTAGTCGAACAGACCTTATCAGCTTAAAATGATGCCATGTACAATACTCATTATTAGTAGTATCTAATTTCAATAAGACTTTTGTTTTGGAATGTGATGCCTCTAGTAAAGGTCTTAGAGTTGTCTTGATGCAAGAAGGGTGGCAGTTGGCATTCACTCATAAGTAATTGTGTGGTTGTAACTTGGAAAAATATACCTATAAAAAAGAGATGATAGTCATCCTTCATGCAGTTGAGACTTGGCACACATATCTCATCGAGAGGTGTTTCCAAATCAAGATCGACCATCATAGTCTGAAATATTTTCTAGAACAAAGGTTATCATCACTAGAGCAACATAAGTTGGTCACTAAGATGATTGGATATGATTATGATATCATATATAATAAAGGTAAGGAAAATGTTGTGGTTAATTCTTTATCAAGGCAATATGAGGAGAAAGGATCCCTCTTTGCCTTATCCTTACTCATTCTATGTTGGCTCAAAGAAGCCTATCAAGAATAATTAGCAAATGAAACTATGGTTCAACTCATCCAAAAGATTCAGGGAGATCTCAACCCTCCTAAAGGTTATACATGGTAATAAGATACACTGAGGTATAAAGAGCACATTTTCTGGTAAACAATATACCTTAAAACAAAGGTTCTCATAGGAGTTACATTCATCACCTACCGCGGGTCACTCTATGTAGTGTACTTAACCCAAAACTTTAGAGTAATCATATGAAATTTAGTGCAAAACCCGAGAACACAAGAGAAAAGCAAGATAAGAATAGAGAGCTATGTTCACTTGCCTCTTCAGGTGGAAACCTTCAAGAGCAATGCTACAACTATAATAACAATTCTTGACAAAACAATACATAACCTTATACTCAATATATAGCTATCCATAGAGGATCTTAACTAACTATGATCCCTTTATAGTGGAGGCCAACCAACTAATTTGGGCCTTACTACTAAAAAGGACACTTTATTACAATGAGTGACTATTAACTAACTATTTAATATACCTTATTCAAGGAAGGTGGCCTCATACATTAATAAAGTATCTAAATAAGGGGGTTATGGTAGGACCCTAACATGCCCTCCCCTTTCAAAATCAATGTTGTCCTCAAGGCTTAAGGAGAGGATATCATTGTAGAATACATGTCGGTTCCCATGTGGCATATTTTGGTTACATATTTTTCCACTGGATCAATACTTCCTTGATCGTGCGTTGACGCAATTGGTGCTCTATGGTATCCATTACTACTTCTGGCTGGAGCCAAAGGAACCTACTTCATCACGTTCCGGTAGGTTGGTTTTCACTTTGAAATTTGATCCCACAAATTTCTTCAAATAGGACACATGAAAGACTAGATGAATCTTGGAGTGGGTTGGAAGAGCCAACTTGTAGGCGACCTAAACAATTAATTGTATGGTCTGATAGGGACCATAGAACTTGGGAGCTAGCTTCTAGGGAGCTTAATCTTTGAGTGGTGTATGTTTATTAGTTTGCAGGCGAAGAAACACTTGATCCCCTTCATTAAAATAATGTTCATATCTATGTTGAACAACTTGTTGTTAAATTTGATTTTGTGTTGTAAACAAGTTGTCCTTGAGGATACAGATAATGTCTTCTTTGGTGTGAATCGTTCTATCTACAGCATGAACCTTGGAGGTTCCTAGTACATAGGATGCCACTGATGAGGGGTTTTAGCGATAAACAACTTCATATGGTGTCATTTTGGTAGCTCCATGATAAGTGGTGTTGTGCCACCATTTGGCAAGGGGGAGCCAGTATGCCCATTGGTGCATCTTTTTGGAAGAAAAACATCTCAAATAAGTTTCTAGGAACTTGTTGACCACTTCTAACTGACCATCAGTTTGTGGATGATATGCAATGCTCATATTAAACTGTGTACCTTGAAGTTTAAATAGTTCCTACCAAAATTTGATAGTGAATGTGGGGTCCTGATTTGAGAAAATGGAAGTGGGCATACCATGTAGCTTAAAGATCTGATCCATGAACTTGGCTTGGGCCACTGAGGAAGGAGTGAAAGGAGTGCTAAATAAGTAGATATGGTGATCGATGCCCAAACCAAAATACCCTCATTCACTTCTCGCACTTGCCCTCCTTTGCAAACTACCACCATCCCCACCACCTCTCGGCCCCTAAGAATCCAAAATTTATCCCCGGAAGAGATGGTTGAATGCCAGTGCCTCAAGCTTTGCTATAATTATTATGGGTGGTATTTCAAAGGGAGAAAATGTAAATAATATAAATTATTGCAAATGGATGTATCCCCCCAAGACCACTTAGAAGATATCCCAATTGAAGGCACTCCTTAATGGAACTTCAAAGACACAACCCCTCCTACCCAAGAAGAAAAAACCTCACAAGCTCCTTCTGACAAACTCCAACTTTCTCTCCATGCTTTATCCTGTTTTTTTGCACCCCAAGCTCTAAAGTTGATTGGTTACATCAAGAACCGCAAGGTGATTGTTTTGATTAACAACAGTAGCACCCATAATTTTATTCATAAGAGAGTGTCGAAGAAACCCATTGTTATCTCCATGCCATACCTATTTTTCAAACTACGATAGCCAATGGTRGTATCACGAAATGTGGAGGTTGATATGAAAATGTGAAACTTCAAATGGGTGAGTATTATCTCAAATATCATGTGTTTGTTGTTGAAGTGGGTGGTTGTGATCTAGTTCTTGGTGCAAAATGTTCACACACTTTGGGACCCATCACTATGGATTCAAGGATCTATATATGAGTTTTAGTAAGGAAGGGCATAAACATGCCCTCAAGGGGATTAAATCCAGTTCCCTTGAAATTATTATTTCTCACCATATGGAGAAGTTTTGTTTTTGTTTCCTAGTGTTTCCGTTTCTCGTGGGACTAGCTCGTGGCTAAGAAACCATGACCTAGGGGCATCTAAGTCGTCAAAATCACCAGGGGATCACACCCAGCCTGGGCCACACCAACCCTTAGCATCGCTAGATTTTGTAGGTGTCTCCTCCTGACTACATCGAGTTTAGAACTTGGATTTCCATACAAAATGAAACCCTTCGAAATCAATCACACTAGCGAGATTTGACACCATATGGAAAAGTTATTGAAGAAAGGCCACTCGTGCATTATTGTTGAGTTTAATGCCATGAAAGCTTGGGCCACTGAGGAAGGAGTGAAAGGAGTGTTAAATAAGTAGAGATGGTGATCAATGCCCAAACCAAAATACCCTCATTCACTTCTCGCACTTGCCCTCCTTTGGAAACTACCACCATCCCCACCACCTCTCGGTCCCTGAGAATCCAAAAATTATCCCCGGAAGAGATGGTTGAATGCCAATGCCTCAAGCTTTGCTATAATTGTGATGGGTGGTATTTCAAAGGGAAAAAATGTAAATAATATAAATTATTGCAAATGGATGTATCCCCCGAAGACCACTTAGAATACATCCCAATTGAAGACACTCCTTAATAGAACTTCAAAGACACAACCCCTCCTACTCAAGAATAAAAAACCTCACAAGCTCCTTCTGACAAACTCCAACTTTCTCGCCATGCTTTATCTTGTTTTTCTGCACCCCAAGCTCTAAATTTGTTTGGTTACATCAAGAACCGCAAGGTGATTGTTTTGATTAACAACAGTAGCACCCATAATTTTAATCATAAGAGAGTGTCGAAGAAACCCATTGTTATCTCCATGCCATATGGAGAAGTTCCCTTGAAATTATTATTTCTCACCATATGGAGAAGTTTTGTTTTTGTTTCCTAGTGTTTATGTTACTCGTGGGACTAGCTCGTGGCTAAGAAACCATGACCTAGGGGCATCTAAGTCGTCAAAATCACCAGGGGATCACACCCAGCCTGGGCCACACCAACCCTTAGCATGGCTAGATTTTTTAGGGTCTCCTCCCTACTACACCAAGTTTCAAACCTAGTTTTCCATACAGAACAAAACCCTTCGAAATCAATCACGTTAGCGGGATTTGACACCATATGGAGAATTTATTGAAGAAAGGACACTCATACATTATTGTTGAATTCAATGTCATACAAGAGGTGGAAACCCCCTCCCACACACACACACAAGAGATTCACCCTGATTTGCAGTTGGTCATATCTAAACATCAATAGGTATTTGAAACACCCAATGGCTTGTTGTCTTCAAGTGGTGAGCATGGCCATGGTATACCCTTTGTTTTGGGTAGTCAACCTCCCAACATGTTAGTGAGGATGGAGTGTGAGTAGATCCCAAGAAAGTTGCATCTAGGTGATATTGGCCTCACCCCAAGACCTTAAAGAGCCTACATGGGCTCTTAGGACTTATAGGCTACTATAGGAATTTAAATGTGAAAAAGTATGGAAAAAGTATTGCTCCCTTAACCACCCTGCTAAAAAAGAATTCATTTGTATGGAGTGAGGCAGTTGAGCAAGCCTTATCAGCTTAAAAGGATGCCATGTACAATACTCCAGTATTAGTAGTGTCTAATTTCAATAAGACTTTTGTTTTGGAATGTGATGCTTGTAGATTTTAACCTTGTACAATATTTACTGCATACATATTTTCAGTAAAAGAACAGAAAAGATACAATGGCAAATACAAACATTACACAAATATTTTTCCCCTGGAAACCCAAACCGGGAAAACCAGCATATTCTATATTCATTCATAGTGTTACATTGTTTACAATACAATATACATATAGGATCCAACGACATCCAAAACCCTAACCCAATGACCTGGATTAGTCAACAACCCTAATTCCTTAACCGGAAATAGAAAACCATCGGCAAAAAACCATGTGCCAAAAAACCACCTAAATATGTGACACTACTACTCATGTAAAGAATATAACGCATACCCAAGATTCTCCCACTTGTTGTTTTCTTTGCATATAGGGGGTTACAGGGTTACATGGATTCTCTACACCAAGAGAACTTCTCAGTGCTCACGGATTTTGTTAATAAATCTGCAACATTCTTCAAAGTGTCCACCTTCATCAATGATACTTTATTTTCTTCAATCATGTCTCTCACAAAGTGATATTGAATATCAATATGTTTTTTCTTTGAATGATAAGTCGGGTTCTTCGCCAGAAAAATTGCACTCTGACTATCACACTCTATCCTTACAGCTTGTTGTACCAACCCAATACCTGAACACAATCTTTGTAACCATATTGCTTCCTTACTTGCATGAGTGGCTGCCATGTATTCAGCTTCTATAGTTGAAATTGCCATTACAGCCTGTCTTTTGCTCATCCAACTTATTGCTCCTCCAAATAGGTTAAACACATACCCACTTGTAGATCTCCTACGATCCAGATCTCCAGCCTAGTTTGCATCCACAAAGCCATGTATATCCACCACTATGTCCAATCCCAATCTTCCTTATGAGCACAATCCATAGCTAGCAGTGCCAAGCAAATACCTAAAAACCCTTTTTATTGTTGTCCAATGCTACTTCCCTGGTTTTGACATATACCTACTAAAAATTCCCACTGCATGTGCAATGTCGGGTCTAGTACAGACCATTACATACATCAAACTGCCAACCGCACTCACATATGGAACACGATACATGTCCTCCTTCTCTTCATGTGTCTTGGGACACTGATCCGTAGATAACTTTACACCAACAGGAATAGGAACCTTGACTGGTTTACATTCATGCATACTAAACCTCTGCAATATTGTCTCGACATATTTTCTCTGATTTAACCAGAGTTTCCTCCTTTTCCGATCTCTTTTAATTTCCATGCCCAAAATGAAATTTGAAGCACCGCGATCCTTCATGTCAAATTTAGAGGACAACTGAGTTTTCACATCGTGGATAATCTCCTTGTTGTTTCCTATCAACAACATGTCATCCACATGCAAGACCAAATAAATCAAATGATCACCAAGTAATTTAAAATACACACAGTGATCCTCTTTGCTTAATCTTGTGAATCCAATTCCCAGCATATAAGTATCAAATTTTTTATACCACATCCTTGGTGATTGTTTTAAACCATACAAGGACTTTTTCATCTTGCATACCAGCTCCTTCTTTACCTTCACAGCATAACCTTCTGGTTGCTTCATATAGATTTCTTCTTCCAAATCCCCATGTAGGAATGTTGTCTTTACATCCATTTGTTCTACTTCAAAATCAAATAAAGCAGCAACAGATAACAGAAATATTATAGAGGTTAACTTGGCAACAGGAGAAAAAATCTCACGAAAATCAATTCCCTCAACCTAGGAATAACCCTTTGCTACTAACCGAGCTTTGTATTTCTCCACTTTTCCTTGTGCATGCAGCTTCTTTTTAAATACCCATTTGTTGCCAATGGGATTTATTCCAGCTGGCAACTCCACTTGATCCCAAGCCTCATTCTTATCCAAATATGCCATTTCTTCATCCATGGCCCTTTTCTAGAGATTTCCATCCTCTGAATCCACTGCCTCCCTGAGAGTTCTAGGATCATCATCAGTAATAGACAAAGCAAAATTTGAATGGAAATCAGATGGAGTATATATTTTCGGTATCCTTCTTTCTTGAACCGATCTCCTCAATACTGGAGTATGATGATCTTCTTCTTCTGATTCTTGTTCTTCTATAGAGTTTGATTCATCATCCTTTAAATCAAACTCTATCTTCTCTGGTTCTTCCTTACTTGGTAGGAATTCATGTTTAACAACATCCTTCATTTCTCTAAATACCACATCTAGGCTATACACTACCTTCTTAGTTTCTGGGTTCCAAAGCTTATNCTCTATCTTCTCTGGTTCTTCCTTACTTGGTAGGAATTCATGTTTAACAACATCCTTCATTTCTCTAAATACCACATCTAGGCTATACACTACCTTCTTAGTTTCTGGGTTCCAAAGCTTATAACCTTTGAGACCATCTTTATATCCAATAAAGATACACTTGTCATCCTTCTTATCTAGCTTACTCTTGTTTTCCTTTGGAACATAAACATATGCATCACAGCCAAATACCTTGAGATCTGTGAAAGAAGGTTCCTTACCAGTCCATACCTCTTATGGAGTCTTGTCATCCAATGTTGATGAGGGTGATCTATTGACCAAGTAACATGCAGTACCCACTGCCTCTGCCCAGAATTTTTACCCTAACCCTACACCACTGAGCATGCACCTTGCTTTTTCCATCATCGTCCTGTTCATCCTTTCTGCAACTCGATTCTGCTGAGGTGTATATGGAGTAGTCTTCTGCCTTGTTATGCCGCACTTTTTATAGAATTCTTCAAATTCATTCCCGCGGAACTCTCCATCGTTATCTGTCCTCGGCACCTTAATTATTTTCTCTGTTTGATTCTCAACAAGAGCCTTAAACTCTTTAAACCTATCAAATACTTCGGATTTCTTCTTGAGGAAATATATCCAAGTATTCATCGAGAAGTCATCTATAAATGAGACGTAGTACACAGATTTTCCCAATGATGGGACCGACACAGGTCCAAAAACATCAATGTGAACTAGTTGTAAAATTCAAGCTACCCTCGTTGCACGAGAGGGGAATCGTACCCGATTTTGCTTCCCATATAGACAATGTTCACAGAAATCAAAATCTAGAGAGCAGTTAGACATACCTTCAATCATACCTTTACCGTGTAGTAGTCGAAGACCCTTTTCTCCGATATGCCCCAGTCTTTGATGCCACAGCATAACCTTTTCTTCAGAGACTGTAGGAGTTCTTTCTTCTTCAACTCCAATATCAGGAACAATGGAAGTATTACACCCATCACTAATAGTGCTTCCTTGCAACTTATACAGAGTTCCAAACTGAACTCCCTTCAACAACATCATTGATCCTCGAACCATCCTGTAGGTTTCCTTTTCAAATATTGTTTTTACCCCTGCATCGTCCATTTTTCTTACAGAAATCAAATTTCTAGCCAAACCTGGGATGTGTAGAACACCAGGAAGTGTTCTAATCCTTCCATCTATGACCCTCAACTTGACTTTTCCTTGTCCTATGATTCTGGTTGTTGAATAATCACCTAAGAAAACATTACCCCCATCATACCTTTCATATTCGCAGAACCACTCCCTATGGGGAGTCATATGAAAGGATGCACCTGAGTCAACCAACCATGCCTCATGATCTGCATGTGTTCTTGAAGAATCCCAGTACACATCCCCTCCTTCTTCCTTGGAGGCCTTTTCTTCTATAGAAGAAGATTCTTCAGATCCCTTTTTTTTCTCAACTTTGGATCTACACTGCTTCTTGTAGTGCCCTTATTTTCCACATCTCCAACATACCTTTACAAACTTTTCAGGAGATTTATATCTACCCTTAGACTTGGATCGCCCACTTGAGAAACTAGATCTATTCATTTCCTGGGAACGTCCTCTTGCAAATAATGCGTCTATGCTCTGTCCTTCCATATTCTTTCGTCTCATATCCTTTGACAACAAGGATGAGACAAATTCATCAAACTTCAAAGCAGTTGTATTACTACCTACGGACACAACCAGACTATCCCAAGAGTCTGGTAAAGAACACAGTAAATTGATACATTTATCTTCATCTGAAATTTTAATCTCAACAAATACTAACTGACTTACCACAGTATTGAAGGCGTTCAAATGTTCTTCCACTAATTCTCCATCTCTCATCCTCAGGTTATACATCTTCTTTCTCAGGAATAGATTATTTACTAGGGACTTGGACTGATACAACTTCCCCAACTTATCCCATAAATCCTTGGTTGTAGCTTCCTCTGACACATTCAGTAATACTGCATCTGAGAGACACAATCGGATTGTGCTATTTGCCTTCCGATACAACTTATTCCAGTCATCTGTTGAAGTTATTGTAGGTGTAGTACCTGGATCTACCGCGATCCACTGATCTCTGTCCACCAACAGATCTTCCATCTTGAGCTTCCACAACTCAAAACTTTTCCCATTAAAATTCTCGATCTCCATCTTCGAATTGCTTGCCATTTATTTTCACCTAAAAAATAAATACCACAGATCTCCTACTGTAACAAGATTTATCACAGTCCCAAGTCAAACCCTTGACCACAAAGGCATCCCCCTGAAGCCAGCAAATCTCTGATACCAAATGTAGATTTTAACCTTGTACAATATTTACTGCATACAAATTTTAAGTAAAAGAACAGAAAAGATACAATGGCAAATACAAACATTACACAGAGATTTTTCCCCTGGAAACCCAAACCGGTTAACCCAGCATATTCTATATTCATTCATAGTGTTACATTGTTTACAATACAATATACATATAGGAGCCAGCGGCATCCAAAACCCTAACCCAATGACCTGGATTAGTCAACAACCCTAATTCCTTAACTGGAAATAGAAAACCATCAGCAAAAAACCATGTGCCGAAAAACCACCTAAATATGTGACACATTTTCCGAGGCAAAAAAAAATTTCACACATACCCAACAATGCCTCCGGTAAAGGTCTTAGATTTGTCTTGATGCAAGAAGGGCGTCATTTGGCATTCACCGATAAGTAATTGTGTGGTTGTAACTTGGAAAAATCTACCTACAAAGAAGAGATGATAATCATCCTTCATGCAATTGAGACTTGGCACCCATATCTCATCGAGAGGTGTTTCTAAATCAAGATCGACCATCATAGTCTGAAATATTTTCTAGAACAAAGGTTATCATCACCATAGAAACATAATTTGGTCACTAATATGATTGGATATGATTGTGAGATCATATATAATAAAGGTAAATAAAATGTGGTGGTTAATGCTTTATCAAGGCAATATGAGGAGAAAGGATCCCTCTTTGCCTTATCCTTACCCATTCTAGGTTGGATCAAATAAGCCTATCAAGAATAATTAGAAAATGACATTATGGTTCAACTCATCCAAAATATTTAGGAAGATCTCAACCCTCCTAAAGCTTATACATGGTAATAAGATACATTGAGGTATAAAGAGCACATTTTCTGGTAAAAATTATACCTTAAAACAAAGGTTCTTATAGGAGTTACATTCATCACCTACCGCGGGTCACTCTATGTAGTGTACTTAACCTAAAAATTTAGAGTAATCACATGAAATTTAGTGCAAAACCCGAGAACACAAGAGAAAAGCGAGATAAGAATAGAGAGTTATGTTCACTTGCCTCTTCAAGTGGCAACCTCCAAGAGAAATGCTACAAATATAATAACAATTCTTGACAAAACAATACATAACCTTCTACTCAATATATAATTATCCATATATGATCTTAACTAACTATGATCCCCTTATAGTGAAGTCCAACCAACTAATTTGGGCCTTACTACTAAAAAGGACACATTATTACAATGAGTGACTATTAACTAACTATTTAATATGCCTTATTCAAGGAAGGTGGCCTCATACATTAATAAAGTATCTAAATAAGGGGGTTATAGTAGGACCCTAACATGCCCTCCCCCTTCAAAAGCATCATTGTCCTCGAGGTTGAAGGAGAGGATAGTATTGTAGAATCCATGTCGGTTCCCATGTGGCATATTCTAGTTACATATCTTTCCACTGGATCAATACTTCCTTGATCATGTGTTGTCGCAATTGGTGCTCTCTGGTATCCAATACTACTTCTGGTTGGATCCAAATGGAACCTTCTTCATCACGTTCTGGTAGGTTGGTTTTCACTTTGAAATTTGATCCCACGGCTTTCTTCAAATAGGACACATGAAATACTAGATGAATCTTGGAATGGGTTGGAAGAGCCAACTTGAAGGCGACCTAAACAATGAATTATATGATCTGATAGGGACCATAGAACTTGGGAGCTAGCTTCTGGGGAGCTTAATCTTTGAGTGATCTTTGTTTATAAGGTTGCACATGAAGAAACACTTGATCCCCTTCATTAAAATAATGTTCATATCTATGTTGATCAACTTGTTGTTTCATTAATTTTGTGTCGTAAACAAGTTGTCCTTGAGGATACAGATAATCGCTTCTCCGGTGTGAAGTGTGTTAAGGTTTAAGCTTTTATTAGAGTTCTTTTCATTTCAATAGATAACAATATCATAAGATAGGATCACTGAGAAATACACAATCACAAGAGATGCATCATTTATCCTGGGAAACCCTCATGGGGCAGAAAACCCAGCAAAACTTCCTTAATATAGATAGACAATACAATGCCAAGAGATAACAAAAACAAGTACAGAAAGTCCTCTCCCAAAGATGTGCCTCTCTCTCTCTCTGTTCTCCAACTGCAACTCTGAAACTTGTCTCTCAATGAACAAGTGAGTGTGTGTATAAGTGAGGTGCTAGCCTCCTTATTTATACAAGTCAGGCACGTGTGGAAGTGCCTTTTCACTAGCAGGGCTGACTTCTTCTTCTGGGTGGTTATAACCACCTTTATTATATTTCGGGGCTTCTTTGATATATTATGGGGTCGACTTCTCTTTCTTCCTATTACAATTACATTATGACCAAACCACAAAAGGGGATTTGGTCCTTTGCAGTAGCCGACATGATCAATCCACAATGGGGATTGATCCAATGAATAATATATCAAATAATAATTAGAATACACTTTGTAGTTACATTATTTCAACACTCCCCCTTCACAAGAAGGGTATTCTTCAACAACATTAGACGAGAGAAAGGCCTTTATCATTAACAACATCAGGAGGACAGCATCATCAATATCATCTTAGAACATTGACTAGTGTATCTATAAATCATCAAAAAAATTCTTCATCGACAGCGTCGTCATTCTCAAAGGAATGCAATCATCATCTGCATCAATATGAATTAGTATAAAACTAATACATCATCATCATCATCACAGCATGAGGTTGGCTCATCATCATAATATTGGACTGGATTTATGTAACACCTATCAAGATGGAAGCACAGTACTCGTCTTGATTTACATCACAGCTATCAAGTTGGAAGCAAGATACTAGATTGGCTTTACATCACAGCTATCAGGCTGGAAGAACAGTACTAGTCTAATCTCATCATCTTGCTTTATGTCACAGCACTCAAGCTGGAAGCAAGATACTAGACTAGATTTACGTCGCAGCTATCAAGCTGGAATCACAGTACTAGTCTCATCTCAATGTCTTTCTTTACATCACAGCACTCAAGTTGGAAGAAAGATACTAGACTAGCTTTACGTCGCAACTATCACGCTGGAAGCACAGTACTAGTCTCATCACAACGTCTTGCTTTACGTCACAGCACTCAAGCTGGAAGCAAGATACTAGACTGGCTTTACGTCGCAGATATCAAGCTGGAAGCACAGTACTAGTATTATCAGAACGTCTTGCTTTACGTCACAACACTCAAGTTGGAAGCAAGATACTAGACTGGCTTTACGTCGCCGCTATCAAGCTGGAATCACAGTACTAGTCATATCACAACAGCTACTCCCCCTTTCGAGGAAGGTCCTTTCAGTATATACCAAGATTATATTGAAAGTGCTCAAACTTTACACGAGATAGAGGCTTGGTCAACACATCAACAACTTGTTCATCCTTGCTAACGTACTGGAGCTTTAAGGCTCCTCTCTGCACCATGTCACGGATTTAATGATAATGAATCTCTATGTGCTTCGACCTGTCACGGAATACAGGATTCTCTGTCATCTTTATGAAGCTCTAGTTGTCACATAGGATCGTGGTTTCTTCCATCTCTAGTTCAAATAGGTCAGTCAGCAACTTTCGAAGCCATATAGTTTCGCAGCTAGCAGAACATGCAGCAATGTATTCTTCTTTCGTTGTGTTGAGAGCAATGTTGGATTGCTTCCTACTCTACCACGAGATCATGGCTGATCCCAAACTGAAACAACATCTTGAAGTGTTTTTCATGTCAGAAACACTTCCTGCCCAATCTGAATCAGTGTACCCATTCAATGTGAAATCATGATCTTCATCATAACTGAGACCACAATCTAATGTACCCTTTGTTAAATTTTCTGCTATTATTAGGTTACTTTCAATTTACTATATAACAATAGCATAGACAGGATCACTGTGAGAAACACAATCACAAGATTACACAAGAATTTATCCTGGGAAACCCTCAAGGGGAAGAAAACCCGGCAAAACTTCCTTAATATAGATAGCCAATACAATGCCAAGATAATGAACCAGACAACAAAGAATATCCAACATTGAGCAACACGCCTCTCTCTCTTCCTTCTTCCGGCAAACAACAACTGCATCTTCCTTTAAAACTTGCCCACTAGATGAGTGAGCTGAGTGTGTGTCTAAATGAGGCGATGGCCTCTCTTATTTATACAATTCTGGCACGTGTGGAAGTGTCTCTTCATTGGCAGGGACGACTTCTTCTTTTGGGTGGTTATAACCACCTTTAATATATTATGGGGCCTCTTTAATATATTATGGGGCCGACTTCTTATTTAGCCTATTACAATTAGGGTTTGACCAATCCGCAAAAGGGGATTTGATCATTTACAATACTCGACATGATCAATCCACAAAAAGGGATTGATCTAATCAATAATAAATATATTTTATCTTTATCCACAAAAGGGGATAAGAATATTCTTTGCAGTTACACAATATTTTAACACTCCCCCTTAACAAGAAGGATTTTCTTTATCTTTTGACAGGTCATTGGATGTCGACATCAAATAGGTAGCAGCATCCACTGGATAACATCATCAACTGGAAACATCATCAACTGGATAATTGGAGGCATCCACTTGGTCATCTGGCATCATGATCATTGACTGGCATATCTATTCCTTAGATAGACGGAGATCGGAAGAGCGTCTATCTAAGGA
>SNQJ01S0004779.1:98736-111257 GCA_010110895.2 Picea sitchensis
GCTAAAGCTTTCTTTGAGGGAGGAGATTCCTCTTCCTCTGCCACATGTGCTTGATACTTTCTTTTCCCTTTTCCTTGAGGACAGTCATAGGAAAAGTGTCCCACATTTTGACAGTTGTAGCATCTGATCTTTGAACCATCTCCCTTCTTATCTGGAACTCTTATGGAGTTAGCTTCTTTATTGTTCCTCCTGAAGGAACTTCTCTTGTTCTTTTGAACTGTAAGAGCTTCCTCTTCGTCAACAATTAATCTCTTATGTTGGTCTCCAAGTCTAGATTCTTTGTGTGTGAAATTTGCCCATAACTTATCAAACTTGGGTAACTTGCTTCTTGCACACACTCCTTGTACAAAGGGAATCCAAAATGTTGGAAACCCATTTAGGGTTGTGGTTACTATTTCTTTGTCACTAATGACATCTCCAATAGCTGCAAGTTGATCTCTGATTTGAGAAACTCTCATAAGATAGGATGTGACAGATTCTGAGTTGTCCATCTTCATATTACGAAGTTGATTTATTAAGATAAGATTTCGGCTAATGTCTTTGCTTTCATATAACCTGCTGAGTGCTTCATACATTTCCCTTGTCTGTAGTTCGAATATATGAGGGATCAAGTGATCCTTTACTGAATCTGACACGATTCTCTTTGCTTTATTTTCATTCTTCGTATGCTTGGTCTTTTCCTCTTCTTCATCTAGTTCTGGTACACCCACTGTAACATGTTCTAGGAGATCATTCTCGTCTAGGATCATCTGCAAAATATGCTTCCAAGATCTGAATTTTCTAGATCCTTCTAGCATGTCTTCTACCCTCATGTTGGTAGTCATTCTTTCTTGCAGTAGAAACCCTAGCCCTTTGGGCTATAGAAATAATAAAAAAATCAAATTTCTTGGATCTGAAAACTGAACTCACCAAAAGATGCGTTGGACTGAGGCAAGTATGTTGGTATAGTCAGATTTCTGAAAATCCAAATTTTACCCCTTCAAACTTGATTTGCGGATTTCTGGACTGGTGCTTCTGGTTTTCTGGTACTTCTGGTACTTCTGGTACTCTGGTTTTCTGGTACTTTTGATACTTTCTGAGAGATCTAGCCACTGAAAATGTGCATTGAAGATGACAAAATGTTCCTTGAGGTAGGGCGCACCTTTCTAGATGAATTTGGGGCTGAAAACCTTCTTCAATAAAAAGCCATAATTTTCATGTACGGCAATAGTGACGTTTTTTCTTTTTCTTGTGAAAGATGCTCTCTTCAGCTTAGCTCTGATACCATGTTAAAGTTTCTGCTATTATTAGGTTACTTTCAATTTACTAGATAACAATAGCATAGACAGGATCACTGAGAGAAACATAATCACAAGAGTACACAAGCATTTATCCTGGGAAACGCTCAAGGGGAAGAAAACCCAACAAAACTTCCTTAATATAGATAGCCAATACAATGCCAAGATAATGAACCAGGCAACAGAGAATATCCAACACTAAGCAACATGCCTCTCTCTCTTCCTTCTTCCGACAACCGACAACTACAGCTTCCTTCAAAACTTGCACACTAGATGAGTGAGTTGAGTGTGTGTCTAAATGAGGCGATGGCCTCTCTTATGTATACAATTCTGGCACGTGTGGAAGTGTCTCTTCATTGGCAGGGTCGACTTCTTCTTCTGGGTGGTTATAATCACCTTTAATATATTCTGGGGCCTTTTTAATATATTATGGGGCTGACTTCTTATTTAGCCTATTACAATTAGGGTTTGACCAATCTGCAAAAGGGGATTTGGTCATTTACAATACCCGACATGATCAATCCACAAAGGGGGATTGATCTAATCAATAATAAATATATTTTATCTTTATCCACAAAAGGGGATAAGAATATTCTTTGCAGTTACACAATATTTTAACACCCTTAAGGTACCTCATCACATGTTTTGCATCCGCAAGGTGAACATGTCTGGGTTATACCAGAAACTGACTCAAAATGTTCACGGAAAAACAAATGTTTGGTCTGGTTTTCGTCAGGTACATCAGTGATCCAATAATCTATCTATATAGTGTGACATCAATCAATTCTGACAAAGTATCGACCATCAGCTTCAACTTTGTTTCCATGGGTGTATTCATGGGCTTGTACTCTAACATGTTGAATCTCTTCAAGATTTCGACTGCATACTTCCCTTGGTTAAGGAAGATCCTCTCTGGACTCTGCCATACCTCAAGACCTAAGAAATAGTGCATTAGGCCAAGGTCTTTCATCTCAAATTCTGAAGCGAGTCTCTTCTTACATTCAGTTATGAAATTTTCTTCTCCAGTTAAGAATAACTCATCCACATACGATAATAGTATTACTGGCTCATCGTTCATAACCTTGAAGTAGAGGTTAGAATATGCTTTACTCTTGGTACATCCCAAGCTCATCATAAAGCTATCTATCTGGCCATACCAAGCTCTAAGAGCTTGCTTCAATCCGTACAAGGCTTTCTTCAACTTGCAAACATGAGACTTCCTATCTTCAACTTCAAATCCTTGAGGTTGCTCTATATACACTTCCTCTTCGATAACACCATTTAGGAAATCTAGCATTACGTCCATCTGGTGTAACTTCCACTTCATCTTAGTTGCAAGGGCTATGATGGTTCTTATCGAAGTGTATCTAGATACAGGAGCGAATGTCTCTTCATAGTCAATGCCTTCTTTTTGAGAAAATCCACGAGCTACAAATATTGCTTTATACTTCTCAATACTTCCATCAACAGCATGTTTTATTTTGAAGAGCCATCTGGATGATACCACATCCTTATTATTCGATCTAGGAACTATTTCCCATAAATCGTTCTTTATTATGGATTGGTATTCTTTTGTCATGGCATCTGCCCATTCTTTCTTCTGAATGGATTCTTCAAAGCAGGTAGGCTCCTTCTCTAGGAGATCACACATTAAAGCCATATAACTGGAGAATGGCTTAGGTCTCTTCACATGTCTCGTGGTTCCTTCGGGAACACCATATTTCTCTCCATCTTGAATAATCTCTCTAGCCCAAGCTGGATTTGTTTTATGGGAGATTGTCATCTGAGGAGGTTCTTGAAACTCTACTACATCATGATCTTCTAGAATTTCCTCATCAAGGGAAGTTACGACTTTCTTCACCGTTTCAGTAGATCTGGAAACCTCCCTCACTGGTTCTGCAATTCTGGGGATTACGGGTTCCTCTTCATATACCTCTTCAAGTTGGCATTTTCTCGATTTCTTGAGCGTTTCATATTCATAAAAGGTCACATCCTTGTTGATCTCAATGTGACGGTGACCTGGTATATATATCCTGAAGGCCTTGGAGACCTCACAGTATCCCACAAATATTCCCTTCTTTCTGGAGGGTTCCATCTTGTTTCTTTTCTCTTTCGGTATATGTATAAATACTGGGCAGCCAAATATTTTGAGATGGCTTACCTCTGGCTTCTTTCCAGTGAACATCTCTTCTGGGGTCTTGAACCCAAGTGCACTATGGGACAATCGGTTTTGCACATATACAACTGTCATTGTTGCTTATGCCCATAAGCACAAAGGAAGATCTTGATCGTGGATCATGGTCTTCACGGCTTCCATTATCGTTATGTTCTTTCTTTCAGCCACACCGTTTTGTTGAGGATTATAGGGAGTAGTGAGTTCCCTATTGATCCCAACATCTTTGCAGAAGTTCACAAACTCTTTTGAGGTATATTCTCCTCCATTATTTGACCTGAGTATCTTGATCTTTCTTTCAGAAAGATTCTTTATCAAGGCTTTGAATTCCTTGAATTTGTTGAACACTTCATCTTTAGATTTCAAGAGATACAACCAAGTCTTACGAGAATAATCATCAATAAATGATACATAATATACATACCCACTAATGGAGGACGATGGAATTGGGCCACACACATCTGAATGAATGAGTTCTAAGACTCCTTCTACTTTGTTGTCTCTCTTCGGAAAAGGGTTCTTGATGTTCTTCCCTTGTGCACATCCATTGCATACACCTTCATGGTCAACCTTGAGTTCTGGTAAACTTGTGACCGCTTTGCATATGTATGGTAGCGCCTTGTAGTTAATGTGAGAAAATATTTTATGCCAAAGTTCACATTGGTTTTCAATGGCATGGGTCATGGCAGCTTCTGAGTGACCCTTTAGCTTATACAAGTCACCTTCTTCTTTTCCAATGATGATTGCTTCTTTCCTGGTTTCTCCTTTAGCCCACATAAGAACTTATCCATCTATAAAGGCAACTCTGAAGCCTTGCTTCTCTAAAGCTGATATGGAGAGTAGGTTCTTTGTCAAACCCAGTACATATAGTACGTCCTTCAACTTCATTGCATTTCCTGAATTAAGCTTGTAGTTTGATAATCAACTCCAAGTGTCACTTTCTGAGAAAACTTGTTTTCTAAAATGTAAGAGAGAATATCTCTTTGTCCTGTCATGTGCTTGGACGCACCACTATCAATGAGCCAAGTGTCCTCTCTAGGTGTTACCGATCCTGAGAGGGTCGATATTAAGGCATGTTCTTTCATTTGTTCTCTTAGCATATTTGTGGGTGGCTCTTCATCTTCAACTGCATGGGCATGGTGCCTCTTTTGTTTCCTCTTGTATTCTTCTCGTCTAGCTGGACAAAATTTCTCAATGTGTCCCATCTTGTCACAATTGTAGCATTGTACAGATGAGTAATCTCTTTCCTTTCATTGTCCTTTCTTATGGAATCTCCTTAGATGAGATTCTTTATGAATGAATTTGTTTTGGGGTTGAGACTCTTTGCAAGTCTCTTTCTGGAAGTAAGACTTCTTTATTCCTCCTTTAGTGTGAGTAGCTAGGGCTTGATCTTCATCTCTTGCTAGTAAGGCCTCTCGGTTAGCTACTCTTGTTTCTTCTTGGATGCATTCTTCCCATAGACTGTCAAACTTTAGTTTCTCCGTTCTGGAACAAATCGTTTGGATGAATGCATCCCAAGTTCTTGTGAGACCATTTAGAGTCGTCATTATAAGTTCGTCTTCGTCTATAGTATCTATGATTGCTTCTAGTTGTTCTTTGAATTGGGATATTCTGGAGAAGTATTTTTGGATTGATTCTCCTTTCTGCATTCTTGTATTCTTGAGCTGAGTTCTAAGATTCATCTTCCGGTTTATGTTCTTTCCTTCATATAGCCTGTTTAGGGCATCAAACATTTCTTTCAGAGTCTTCTTTGATGACACATAGGGAATCAGGTGATCTTTGATTGAATCTGCAATGATTCTTTTGGCCCTGATTGTGTCCTTTTGGTGCTTTGCCTTTTTTGCAGCATCGACGGGCTCCGGTAGTTCTTCTTTGACGAATCTTGCTAATTCATTCTCTTCAAGAACGAGGCCAATCCTATACTTCTAGGCACAGAATTTTTCCACACCTTCTAGCTTGTCAACAAGCTTAATGCTTGTAGACATCTTCTACTTGAAGCTGGGAAAATGCTCAAAAAATGAAAGTGTTCAAAATCAAGTTTTGAATCTACCAGGAGGAGCGCTTAGCTGAGGCGAGTAGCCTAGTGTGCTTGGATCTGAGAAAATCCAACTTTTACCCCTCCAAACTTGATCTGCGGATTTTTGGACTGGTGCTTCTAGTTTTTTGGTACCTCTGGTACTCTGGTACTTCTGGTACTTTTGGTACTCTAGTGTTTTGGTACTTCTGGTACTTTGTGAAACTAGGGTTTCACTTTCCGGGAGATCTAGCCACTAAAAAGGTGTGTTGAAGGTACCAAAATGATCCTTAGGGGAGGGCGCACTTTTTCAAATGGTTTTAGGGCTGAAATACTTCACCAACAAAAAGCCCTAATTTGCATGTACGGCAATAGTGACATTTTTCACTTTCTCTTGTGAAAGATGCTCTCTTCAGCTTAGCTCTGATACCATGTTAAGGTTTAATATTTTATTAGAGTTCTTTGAATTTCAATAGATAACAATAGCATAAGATAGGATCACTACGAAATACACAATCACAAGAGACGCACCATTTATCCTGGGAAACCCTCATGGGGCAGAAAACCCAGCAAAACTTCCTTAATATAGATAACCAATACAATGCTAAGAGATAACTCAAACAAGTACAGAAATTCCTCTCCCAAAGATGTGCCTCTCTCTCTCTCTCTTCTCCAACTGCAACTCTGAAACTTGTCTCTCAATGAACAAGTGAGTGTGTGTCTAAGTGAGGCACTAGCCTCCTTATTTATACAAGTTTGGCACGTGTGGAAGTGTCTTTTCACTGGCAGGGTTGACTTCTTCTTCTGGGTGGTTATAACCACCTTTCTTATATTCTGGGGCTTTTTTGATATATTCTAGGGCCGACTTCTCTTTCTGCCTATTACAATTACATTATGACCAATCCGCAAAAGGGGATTTGGTCCTTTACAGTAGCCGACATGATCAATCCACAATGGGGATTGATCCAATGAATAATATTTCAAATAATAATTAGAATGCACTTTGCAGTTACATTATTTCAACAAAGTGTTCTATCTACAGCATGAACCTTGGAGGTTCTTGGTACATAGGGTTCCACTGATGGGAGGTTTTGGCGAGAAACAACTTCATATGGTGTCATTTTGGTAGCTCCATGATAAGTGGTGTTGTACCACCATTTGGAAAGGGGAAGCCATTATGCCCATTGCTGCATCTTTTTGGAAGCAAAACATCTCAAATAAGTTTCTAGGAACTTGTTGACCGCTTATGCTTGACCATCAGTTTGTGAATGATATGCAGTGCTCATATTCAACTATGTACCTTGAAGTTTAAATATTTTCTACCAAAATTTTCTAGTGAATGTGGGGTCCTGATCTGAGACAATGGAAGTCTGCATACCATGTAGCTTAAAGATTTGATCCATGAACACCTGGGCCATTGAGAAAGGAGTGAAAGGATGAGCTAGTGCACAAAAATAAGTAGCTTTTGAAAGGCAGTCAACAACCACCATGACGAAAAAAATCCATTGAAATGTTTATCCAAATCTATATTGGGATTGGTAATGGTTGCAATGCCCCTAGTATCTTAATTTTGTCTCCCTTGTTTCCATAGGAAGTTTCATAGGATTCTACAAAGTCTTAGATATATATATTTGCATGCCATCCCAAAATAATGAACACTTAGTTCTTTCATAGGTTTTATGAAATCCAGAGTGACCAACTATCAGTGATTAATGTAGCTCATTTAAGACTTGTTGTTTTAGGGTCGAATATTTTTCCAAAACAACGTGCCCTTTATATCGCAATGTATCATGTTTCCATGAATAAATTTTAGGTGTGTTGGGATATACCTAAATATATTTGATGAGTTGCCTTAAAGTACTATTTGTTAGTCATTCCTTGTGAGCCTCCTCAAGCCATCATAGACTTGGTAATGATAAGGCAAAGAGTGACCCATCCTCCTCAAATTGTCTAGATAAAGCATCAACCACAACATTCTCTTTACCCTTCTTATATATGACCTCATAATCATACCCCAACATATTGGTGACCAATTTATGTTTCTTTGGTGAGGACAATCATTGTTCAAGCAAGTAATTTAGACTATGATGGTTAGTCTTGATTTGAAAATTCCTCCCTATGAGATATCGGCACCAAATATCCACTGCATGAAGGATATATATCATTTCCTTCTCATATGTGGGTTTTCCCAAATTGCGTTCACACAATTTTTTACTGGTGAATGCCAAGGGGCGTCCTTCTTGCATCAATACTACTCCAACACCTCTCCCTAAAGAATCACATTCCAAAACAAAAGTCTTTTTAAAGTCCAGTACTAATTATTATCGTCCAAACTAGCAGCCCCTCAGGTGGATGCTATGGGGATAGCATAATACGGAAATTGCACCAGTGTCACCTTAGTATGATCTCCCCTTCACTTTAGGCAAACTCCTAGAGACCAATGGGGTATCCTAACCCTTCCAAATACACACCTAAATATATGTTATATACACCAGTGCCTAAGTAGCCAAATACCCTGAAATTATTCAACCAAGTGTTAGGGAAATAAAGCTACAACATAAAGAGAGTTAGGAGATAATTACAAGAGTTTTGAGATCTAAAATGAATATTTTATAGCAGAAATACACACCAACACTATGACTTCAACCTTTGAATGAAGAAACAAGTATATTTTACCGTACACGAGTGAGATCTTGTTGCATAAACCAAGAACCAGTGATATACCTGAGTTATTGGTTTCATCTTAAGAGACAAATTCCCAAAGAACCTTGAAGAAGCTAAAGAATGGGCTACCAAGATTAAAGAGAATAGTTTATCTTCCGAGATATAACCTTCTAATGCACTAAGAGCTAAGGCCAAGATCAAATATAGGGTTATGAATAACACCAATCCTATCCCTAATTCTATAGTGGCTCTAACCCAGAAAATTGGTCAAATAACAACTGAGATCTTGCAAACTCAAGCCACCATCCTAAACATGATAACTATTTTAGAAAGGGAAAGGGAGAAACCTCAAGTTTTTCCTCTTAGACCTCAACTAGATAGAAATCATCCACCTAGAGGAAACCAAGAATGGAACAAAAATAGACCTACTCTTAAGAAAAGAGTTCCTAATACCCTTCTCCCTTCCAATATGATCAACTAGGAAGAGAACCTTTTGTGTTTTCCTTGCAATGAGTGTCATATGGAAAATGAATGTCCTAGAAATCAAGTTTTCGAGGAAGTTGGTGATCCTAATGATTATGAATGCATGAATTTTGTTGAAGACTTGGATCACATATATACCATAACTAGTGAAACTTATACTATCTCTAGTGAGCAACTAAAATTAATTGAACAAAAGAGTAAGGATGTTGTTAGGATAGCTAGGATATAAATGTTATATGCCATGGATGAAGAATCTAAGAATAAGCTTAGGAAAGAGAAGTACTTTCAATACTCTAGAAGACATAAATCACCTGAAGGTTCTCAGCCTGATGAATTTTCACCACCTCCATGGAAGCAACACCCTTCACCTTTGGATACAAACCATGCACCTCCATCAACATCACAGAAAAATGATAATTTACAACTAAATGTTGATGTGATGAATGTTTTGACAAAAGTTATTGTTCCATTTCATCTTACTGAATTGATTAAGATTCCCTCACAAATGGATAAAGTACGAAGATTCTTAAGTATCAAGGAAGAACTTGAGGACCCTATTATTATGTTACAAACCATGAATGGTGATAGAAAGAATGAAGGCATGCACCTTTCTTTATCACCTTAATAGTGAATGACCTCCTTCTACATAATTGTATGTTATATTCTGGGGCTTCCACCAATTTTATGTCTTTAAAGATCATGAACGAGTTAGGGTTGAAAACCACAAGGCCATAAAGAAATGTATGTGGTATTGATTCGAGAGCAATCAAATTTTGTGGTCTAATTAAGGATTTGAAAGTGAGCCTAGTTGCATACCCTAATCTCTCAATCTTAATGGATGTTGTAGTTATAGATGTACTTGATGCTTGGGGAATGTTATTGTCTAGGAAATGGGACACAACTTCGGGGGGAAATATCTAAATGGACTTATCTTATGCAACTATCCCCACCATTGATGGGACTTTTGTCACCCTTTATCGGCAACCCGCTATACGATTGTTGGCACAGGGGCAGACCCAGGGTTCAATGCTTAACAACGCACCAACAAAACCTCGACTACCGGCCCTTTCAGCAACACCTGTGAAGCAGGAAAAGTCTCACCTGAGGTAGAAGTCGGGGGGTGTTACAGGACTCAAGTGTCTGTAACCAAGCTGGGACACAGATCTGTGATAATAACACTTCGCAGAGTATTCTAGAAACACTTAGAAGGATATATGAATTAATTCATTAGCTTCATTAACATCGCAGAACAAACCCTAATATAGATCGACGCAGTAATAATAAATATTAAGCACTTCGTTCATTTATCACATAACAGTAAGTTAGATCTAACATTCATTCATTCTTAACACAACTAAAGCACTAAGCATTAACAGATCTATCTAACATACATAATAATCTAAGCATTGAGCATATTCATAACATAACCAACAAAGCACAAAGAAAACCAAAGAAACAAGATATATGTGGTTCACCCCAGTGTGGGGCTATGTCCACCAACTACTTCATCTTCTTTATTATTCTTTGATCTCTTACATTCATCCACTCCTGTGCACTAAGACATAGAGCCAAGCTTCGCACCAGATAGGAGATCTATGCATTGTGCACCAGATCCTCCTTCCCAAAACTAGGTTAAGGCATAGAGACAACTTCTCTATTGAGCACAAATCCTTACATACGCATTATGTTGCACAAAGCAACTTAGAACTACTTGCACTTAGCCTCTTTTTCCACTATCTATTGACTCCTTTATACATTACATTCTCACTTATTTATACTTTTACAATAGGGCCTAATCATGGGTAAACCCATGGGCCGACATCCCATAACCCATTACAAAAATCCTAAGTAACCCCTTGTTGGGTCCACATAGCTCGCAAAATAAGTAAGATCCGCGATCTCCGCTCCGCTTGGGAGCTCCATCTTCGATCAGCCTGTCGAAGTCCAAAAGTGGTCCAAGCCTGACCAAGGTTTCCTCAAAACTTGGTCGAGAGCCAACAGGCCCCCAACACTCACCTATGACTCATCCCGAGTCACTCATGTCTGGTCAATGCCACTTCAAATTCCTCGAGTTGCCTCGACTTGCTGCTTCACCTAAGCCTCCTTCTCAGTGATATCTTGGATAATTTTCTCTATAACGGGCCCTTCCACTCATTGTTTCATTGTCGCAACCACTTGGTCCAATTGCGAGCCTTGTGTTAGCGCTGGAAGTCACTCTCGGATTGCTTGCAGAAGCAGAGCCCAACGCCCATCAGTTTTTATGTCACGGTTTGATAAATGGGAGATCAAATGGGTAGAGACTCGAGGAGATATCACTCTAACTCGGGGACTGGATCTGGTACGTAAATAACAAAGGAGGTTTGGAATCCTAACTTCAGCCAGTGGGTTGATTAAAATATGAGCAGGTGGAAGACTTAGTAAGAAAGGTGAACAAACAGCTCTGGGCAACAGGATTACAGCGGTTTGTAGGGGAAAAACTCTAAACGCAGGATCCTCCTGGTTCAGGGCTTCAAGAAACTGAATAGAAGACTTGATTGGATCCTCCAATTCCAAGTCATTCAGCGTTAAGGAAATCACAGGAACCGATTAGAGACTCCGTAACTATTACAGTGATCCATTACAACATCATCCTATAATATCCACAACTCGAATGGATCCTCCAGTTCCGAGCTGCTCTAATGCGGTATAAAAAAGATGTAAAGAAACTGGCATTCATAAGGCAAGAAGTCTCAGAAGTCTATACATAACCAGAGCATCAGTGCTTCATTAAAGATTTACAACCGGGAGCTCTGCTCAACCATCAATCCCCTACAAAAATACAAATACTGAGTCTATATACTCAGAGAAAAATGCCTAACAGAGGCGTGCCCAGTCGCCCAAGGCTTGGTGTCCCTTCAGTCATACTCATATTGATATTATTTGTCGGACACTACCTTAACTGCGTATGGCTCCCACAGGGGGAGTAGCTGAATCAGTAAATGTCGAGTTAGCGTGCGCAGACCTCCTCTGGTTAGTCAAGGACTCGGCATGGATTTTCTGAAAGACTGGGTACACAGGACCCTCTCAAGCGGACCGCTTACCAGACCCTCCATACCTTGCAATTAATGATTGAGGCGAGGCCTCAACCACCCTCTCGCTTCTTCATTCATTCCTGGCAGGTATCGGGATTCAGACCACGTCGAACTGGAATCTGAAGAGCAAAGTGCCTCCCTTCGGAGATTTAGCTCAACGCTTCAGGGCCCGAGTAGCTGAATGACAAATATAAGCGCCCCTTTCCCAGGCCTCCTTCTTGATGACCAGGCACCAAAACCATGGGCCCGGCTCTGGGCGCTATCGGGAATTCAGGGTTCGAGGTTTCGCGGTTCCCGCTGTCGAGAACTCCTCGCATCTCCAATCCCCGATTTTTGATGCGCCCTTTTCTCCACGCTCTATCCCTTCCCGGCTATACCATGGTCTATGTGACCACTTACCATATGACCACAACCATCTAGTTGTCCATCGGGGTTTCAGGTTCTGCAACGTTAATGTGCACACACCCTTTTTACTTGCGATTCTCCGATTCTCGATCCTCCGATATCCCGATTCCCGACTCTTCCCAGGCGTCTGACACCTGTCCTCCACGCTGACTCCCGTCACGGCTTTTCCCTGGTGCGTTGATGGTTGCCACGCGTCCTTCGGGATGAACGAATGTCATCCATTCTTGAACATGCTATGGGTGCTATCTAATGTGTTAGCCTTGGTGCAGCTTTGTTGATCACGACTTCTCCCTCACCGTTGATTTGATTCTTTGGATACATCCCAGACGTTGAAATCGGGGCGCTCGCTCGCTTGACCTGGGCCCGAAATGGATCTCTTTATGTGCTACTCTTGGGCACTTATCGCAATCCCGCAGAGCTCTGTACCTTTGTGC
>SNQJ01S0004779.1:122323-137278 GCA_010110895.2 Picea sitchensis
CCCCCCTCAGTGTGAGACTATGACCTAGTGGGGGTGCCCAGGCCAATGAGTCTCCTCATCACCTCTCTAAGAGGTGGGGGACATTACAGTATCGGTGGGGTGCAATCTATAGTGTAGTTCTTTCTGTCGCCAAGATTAAAGTCGTTATTCTTCAGTAGTGGGATCTGTCCTAACTGACTCCCAACTACACGTATTCCTTTCGGGATGTACACGGTGATCAGGGTGTACTCATACTCACGTGGGATGTTGTCACGGTTAACCGTGCCAGCCAAAGGTGGGATATATTCTAGTAAGATCGACGAGATCTGCTTCTCATTAGCCATATCACCACGATGCTTACTTAGCTCCTCAGTCATGGGGTTAACACGGCTAGAACATCATCCAGTCGAAGGGTAAGCCTGCAGTCCCCTAGTCGATGATTCATGTACTCCTTCAGATAAAGGTTTATCAGCCATCAACTTCTTGAGGACCTCTTCGAAATATTTCTCTAGTTCACTCAGTTCACTCGACATTCTCACTTTTAAACAGACAGTTTGGGGTAGGAGAACGGATAGACAGTGTAGACAAACAAATGGCGACGTCTAATAACATAGCTTGACACACAATCACTTCTCTTCTTAGCTCAGTTAATCATGGGTGGAAAAAAGTAATCTTGGCGCAGCGTCCGATGAGTTAAATAAGCGAGGCCTCGTAACGGATTCTTCCAACGGGCAGGAATGCTTCCATCAATGTGAATCTGTCCGTTATGGTGCAGTCTCAACGTTCCCAAAGTGGTCTATCTGCCCATAAATGCGTTTCCTAGCCATGTTGGAGCGTCGTTCTAATGGTCGGGGCACCTCCAACAGTCATACAACTTCACCAGGGCGAAGTCCCATTCTGTGCGGTTCTGTTGTTTCGACGAGGTTCAAATCCTGTGAACCTGCCTCCTGCGAGGCTCCAGTCTGTGAAGTTTTCCATATGTTCTTTGTAGCTTCCTGTAGCTTTTCTAACTTGGCTTTCTTTTTATTGATCTTCCTTGCCTTCTTCCCTGTAATATGAGTCTCTCTAATAGTTTCTGGAATCATCTTTCCATTCTTATTCTTATCTTCTCTTAGCGTGGTGACTTTGCATCGTTGATGTGCTCTCAAAGGGTTCAAATTTTATACCCCTTCTCTTATTAATTCCAGGGTGGGTATTCTTATTTCTTGCATGGATAGGTCCTTCAAACCTTCTTGCGTTCTTTCAAACTCGACAGCTAATTCTCTTACCTTCTGTTGCTTCGACTTATCTTCTCGTTCTTCTATTAGTCGGTCTATTTTTCTAGCTATGAAATCCATTAGTTATTGATTTTTCTTTTATGTAGCTTCTTCCTCTGCTTTTCTTCTGATTTGATCCTTCTCAATCCAAGTCTTTCCTAACAAATGTGGGAAAGGGGTGTTGTTCTCAAAAAAATTAATGACTTCAAATTCCTCTTCAGTCGATGTTTCATGGATAGTAATAGGTACATTAGTAACTCTTCAACATAGGGTTATCATATTTCCCTTAAACAAGCCTATCCTTCCCAATGAAGGTACCACAATAGGCTTTCCCAAAATTTCCCAAGTGTCTTCTGTCATAATATTCACCAGTGTTTCCTCATCCAAGACACAGTCTATGTCGAAGTCTTTTATTCTTGTACTTATGTGTTGTTTTACTTTCAGGACCTCTGGTAAGGTGACATATTTGTGATTATTCATTGTTTCTTTCAACTGTGATAACATAGTCTGAGCTTTCTCTGATTATTTCTCTTTATGATTCTCTAACATGCTCTTAGACTCTTGACTTTCTTGTTCTTGTCTCATCTTCATCCTTTCAACTTTACCATTCATCTTTGGACAATCCTCAACTTCATGACCAACAATTTTACAACAAAGACAAATAGGACTTGTACCAGGGCATTCCTTAGCAAGATGTCTCGGTCTTCTGCAGTTATAACATAGTTTCAATCATATTTTTCTTTTGTATGTTCCCCAACCTCTTCTGTACTGCACACTAGGATCACAATGTTGGACCTGCAATCTGTAAAAATTCTTTCTAGGTTCTTGCATCCAATTATTAGTCCAAAAATTATTTCTATGCATAGGAATAACATATCTTTATTCATTTCTATTAGCTTTACTTAGATCAACTCTTTCTTCCAACTGTGCCCTAGCTCTCAGACTAGGACAGAATCTATTAAACATACTTAAATTCATGCTTTTGGAACAAAAATTTTCACTTATCTTACTCTTATCAAAGCACGGAGCTTTACCTCTTTTAAGATCTTACCTCTTTTCTTCAAATCGGGTTTCTTTCTTAGCACAAATCTTCACAAGTCAAGTATAGTATTGTGCGCTACAGCAGTGGATCTACACATGGAGCTTCTCTTTTCTTTACTTCAGTTCCCAGCAATCACAGTTTCAGGTCCCAACAACGGAACCATTTGTTGGCACAGGGGTAGACCCAGGGTTCAACTCTTAACAGCGCACCAACAAAACCCTGACTATTGGCCCTTTCGACAACACCTGCGAAGCAGGAAAAGTCTCACCCGAGGTAGAAGCAGGGGGGTTACAGGACCCAGGTATTTGTAACCAAGTTGGGACACAGATCTGTGATAATAACACTTCGCAGAGTATTCTAGCAACACTTAGAAGGAGATATGCATTAATTCATTAGCTTTATTAACATCACAGAACAAACCCTAAGATAGATCAGCGCAGTAAGAATAAATATTAAGCACTTCGTTCATTTAGCACATAGCATTGAGTTAGATCTAACATTCATTAATTCTTAACACAACTAAAGAACTAAGCATTAATAGATCTATCTAACATACATAATAATCTAAGCACTGAGCAGATTCATAACATAACCATCAAAGCACAAAGAAAACAAAAAACACAACATATACGTGGTCCACCCCAGTGTGGGGCTATGTCCACCAATTGCTTCATCTTCTTTATTAGTCTTCGATATCTTACATTCATCCGCACTTGTGCACTAAGACACAAAGACAAGCTTCGCACCAGACAGGAGATTTGTGCATTGTGCACCAGATCCTCCTTCCCAAAACTAGGTTAAGGCACAGAGACAACTTCTCTATTGAGCACAGAGCCTTACATACGCATTTTGTTGCACAAAGAAACTCAGAACTACTTGCACTTAGCCTCTTTTTACACTATCTATTGACTCCTTTCTACATTACATTCTTACTTATTTATACTTTTACAATAGGGCCTAATCATGGGTAAACCCATGGGCGGACATCCCATAACCCATTACAAAAACCCTAAGGAACCCCTTGATGGGTCCACATAGCCCGCAAAATAAGTGAGATCCACGATCTCCAGTCCTCCTGGGTGCTCCATCTTCGACTAGCCTGTTACCAAGTTGAAGATCCTAAAGACCCTATGAATGAGTTAGTATGGATGGATGAAGGAATTGGCAACTTGTTTGTTCTTGAAAATTCTATAGTGCCACAAAAGGAAGAGGGTCACAATGGAATTTGGACTATGTATTTTGATGGTTCTCATTCTAAGACATGAGTTGGCACTAGGATTGTTCTAATCTCCTCTAGATATGTTCCCACGTTTTTCTCTTATAGGCTCGAGTTTGATTGTACTAACAACATTGTTGAACATGAAGCCTTATGCTTGGAATTAGATCTAACCTTGGATATGAAGATTAAATATTTAAAGGTGATTGGGGATTTTGACCTTATTGTCTCTCAAATAAAAAGGGTATCTACTACTAAGAATGAAAGATTGAGAAGATATGGAAATGCAGTCTTAGACACCATAGAACTATTTGATGCTTTTGTGATTAAATATATTCCAAGAGAGTGAAATTGCCTTGTCAATGCTTTGGAATTGGCGACATCCACTTTATAGCCACGTCGTGAGTTTTTATTTGAAGAATGTAAGATGGAAGTAATCTTTAGACCATCCATCTCTACTAACATTGAGCATTGGAAAGTATTCAATGTCGATGCTCAAATACTCCGCTTTTTGCATAGTCTTAAAGAAATTTCAAAGAACCAAGTAAATTGGCAAACTAAAAATTAAGAATTAGAGATTGAGGACTTGACAAACAATTCAATCCCCGAAGGAGTAGACCCCCTAGAAAGAAATTTCGATAGAAATGATATGTATAAAGGGAAACCTTTTGTTGATCAATATGAAGATGTCATTGAGGTTAATATTAGTTCAAAAAATAACCCTAGGATGATCAAGCTAGGAAAGAACACTACTCCTAATGAAAGAAGAGATGTCATGCAACTCATTCGTGAATATAAGGACGTTTTTGCTTGGTCATATGATGATTTTAAGGCTTGTAAAGGGGATATGATCCACCACACCATTTCCTTGGAGGAAGGGGCATAATATTTTAGACAAAAGCAACAAAACATCAACCCCAAGTTAGTCCCCTTAATCCAAAAAGAACTACAAAAGATTGTTGATGTGAATATCACAACCCCCATTAGGCATTACTCTTGGGTAGCCAACCTTGTGGTAGTTCTAAAGAAGACGAATGATATCCGATTATGTGTTGATTTTATAAACCTAAACCAGTCACACCTTAAAGATAATTACCCTCTTCCAAACATGGAATTTGATTTTACTCACCACCTTATCCTTACTTTGTCTATCTTATTTTGTTGGTGGTAGATTGAGTAGTTAACTGAGAGGCCCTAAACCTGATAGTGTCTTACCTAGGGATTCTTGGAGACTACTAGGGAAGCCACCCATGTGTTGGATTTACTCATTCACTAAAGAGAGTGAAGTTGTTGTCTATGTGGCAGTGGTGACATCTTTCAATGTTCCACAAGTCTTGTGCCTTGTGATGGCTTTGCACTGAGGTGATAGATTGTGTGGTAACATTTTGGCATTGCTTTTGGGGAGAATTTGTTCATTCTTCTTGGAAATGTGAATTATATGCTTCCACATTCATTAGATGGATATATCAGGGTATGTAACTAGGCTCACTTTACCAGAAACTTTGATTGCTCTTAAATCAATACCGCATACATTTATGTATGGTCTTGTGGTTTTCAACCCTAATTTTTTATTGACCATTAAAGATATCAGATTGGTGGAAGCCCTGGAATATAACATACAATTATGTAGAAGGAGGTCATTAACTATCAAGGTGATAAAGAAAGGTGCATCCCCTTTATTCTTTCTATCACCATTCATTGTTTGTAACACAACAGGAGGGTTCTTAGGTTCTTCCTCGATACTTAATAATATTCATACTATATCCATTTGTGAGGGAATCTTAATCAATTTAGTAAGAGGAAAATGAACATGAAATTTTTCCAAAACATTTGTTACATCAATATTTAGTTTTAAATCATTGCTACTTGTAAATCATTTAGTTGTAAATCGGGAAATTGATTTAACTTACCACCTTATCCTTACCTTCGCTATCTTATTCTACTGGTTGTAGATTAAGTAGCTGCCTGGGAGGACCTAGACTTGATTGTCTCTTGCCTAGGGATTCTTGGAGGCTACTAGAGAAGCTTCCCTTGTGTTGGATTTACACCTTCCCTAAAGATAAAGAAATTGTTTCCTAGGTGACAGCGGTGACATCTTCCAATATTCCACTAGTCTTGGTGCCTTCTAAGGGATTTTCACTAAGGTGCTAGATTGTGTTGTGATAGGCCCAAACAAGACAAGGCATTGGTCTTCCCTTTCATCCACGACCAAAAAATATAAAATCTCCAAAACTATTTATGCTTTTTAAGTTCCTTTGCTCCCACTTTATCTACAACATGTGGAACTTAGTTAACCATAGAGATTGCCCCCTGGTTTAGAGTTTATCTAGTCTAAAGAGAGAAAGGAAATTTTACTCAGGTGATAGTGGGTGATCCAAGATCTTTTCATTGATGACATTTACATGAATTGCATTAAGAGCATAAATAAAAGCTTATGTGCAACATCATTAAAGAAGACATAATCATGGTGAAAAGATGAGAAGAAGAGAAGGAACACAAGACATGATAGTGGATTTCATCCAGCAATGGAGTACGTCTTCAGGCCCACTTTGAAGTGGAGAGGCTCTTATATAATTCTCAGCAAAAATTAGTAACAATTACATGGCTATATCTCAAGTCTGAAAAGTGGCCTTCACATTCCCTGCTCTGATGCAAAATCTAACTGCACAAATGAATTCATGGTAAGGAGTAGTGCAAAATCAACTGTCAAATCATCTCAATATGACATCGTCACCTCCAACATCTGTTGGTCTCTCTACCTCGAAATTCGTGCCACCAAAATGAAAGAAATGCTTCCCTACATAAAAATTCGTGCCATTGTACCTGTTGGGGGCGAACCCCGAAGCTTTGGAAAAAGGTTGGGTTTAAAATTATTTTCGTTGGCGGACTTACCAAGTCCTACCCACGGGTTCGTTTGCAAATGGTTATTAATTTAGGTGTTTGGTTTGGAAAGTCCTAGGGTCAAGCCCGCAGGCCTATGTAAGTTTTAAACGTGTGAAGTAAAGCAATGCATATATATTCTTAAGCAATACATAAATTAATTAATGGCTCATACACAGAGTACACAGAGATTTTATACTGGAAACCCTCAAACGGGAAAACCTTTCTTCTATTCATTATATCAAATTTCACCATTCGCCATACAATATATACAATGTTTTTAGGTATTCCGTAGATACCAAAACCCTAATCCCTTAATCCGGAATTAATTTACAAATCTGCTAAAAATAGCAAAAACTGCCCAGACGCAGACGCAGTTGTCATATCTGACGCAGTTGTCGTATCTGACGCGCCCACACACACAAACATGCAAAGAATATAACACATACCCAACAACCTCCCCTTTTGGCACCCATTACAACCATATTATAAATATATATAAGACATATATATTTAAAACTCTGCCAATTCTAATGGGACCACTGCATCGATCTGAAAGATAGTACCTTTGTCTGGATATGGGGATATGGTCGTCGATTTATATGGGTCATTGGCTAGGTCCAGCCAATGGCCATTTATATATATTTTTTCAATTTCCAATTGTGTAGGTGCCACCTCTCCTACAGAAGGGAAGCCACGTGTCACCTATTAATAGGCTCAAGTGGCCACCCAAACTCCCAATTCAGTCTGCCATGTGTCAGCGCCTGGTTGGTGCCACATTAGCATGCTAACGTCATGTCGACATCATCTCTTCACAGTGAGTTGTTGACATCAGCAGTACAGATGTTGATGTCACCCTATTGACTTTGACCAGGTTGACCAAAACTTTGACCGCCCATAACTTCTTTGTTTGGACTTTGTTTGAGGTGTCGTTTATATTAGCACCATGATTTTCATAGCTAAGGTTAGAGGTTTGTAAACAATTTGAAAATTCATGCCTGTTAGCACCCATATTTTTTTTATGTCTGGCATCATCTAACATCTCCAAGGGTCAGTTTCCAAAGGAAGCTTATCATTTATTATTTCAACTTTCATTTGCAACTGTGCGCTGCAAAATTTACTATATGTTGCGTAGAGCACTTCACCGCGCAAAGGATTATGTCGCGCAGTGGATTTCGTCGCGTAGTGGATTTCATCACGCAGTGGATTTCGTCACGCAGTGGATCTCATCACGTAATGGGTTGTCCTGCATAGGATGTTGTCGCGCAGTGGATTTCATCGTGTAGTGGCTATGGCGCATGGGATGTTGTCGCGCATAGGATGTTGTCGCGCAATGGATGTCATTGCGCAGTGGATTTCATCACGCAGTGGATTTCGTTGCGTAGTGGATGTTGTTGTGCATAAGATGTTATCATGCAGAAGAAGTCATTGCGCAGTGTATTTCATCGCGCAGTAGGTTATCCCACATGAGATGTTGTCACGCAGAGGATTCCATCATGCAGTGGATTTCATCGCACAGTGTATTTCTCCTCGCAATAGATGTTGTCGCGTAGAGGATTTCATCGTGAGTTCTTCGCGCAAAGTATTCTGTTGCGCAAAGGATGCTTTCACACAGAGGATTTTCCTACGCACAGGCTACAGGTCGCGTTGCGCAAATGACTGGTTTAGTGGTCAAATTCAAGATCACTTTCTGACCAACTGGAGAGTAATTTTGAAAATCCCCAAGATTTTTTTGTTGAAGACAAACCGAATAATATAAACCTCTCTCAAATTTGAAAAAAAAGTCATATTTTGGGAGATTCGACGAAATATTTGAGCCCTATTTTTCACTTTTCATGATTTCCTATCCGAGATGTGTTTTTACGACACATATTCCGAATAGTTGGAGATGAAATTCAAGAAACTGAGAGATTTTTTTATTTATAACACGCTTAAATACAAAAACCTCTCTCAGTTTCGAAAAATAGTTTTTTATTAGTGATATATAAAGTCATCTTTAACGCCTATTTTCCCAGTTTGTTGTGCAATCCACTGCGTTTTGTTGTAGGTTACTGTTGCATAGCAAACTTGTTGTGCAAGGGTGACAGAGTGTCCATAAATGCACATGATGACTTATCATGACCATATGGTCAAATTTTGATCATGATCAATTATTTTAAAGAATATTTCGGTTACGATTATGATTTGGCAAAGTCGGGTTTTCTATTTTTAGTAAATCCGTTGAAGTTATTGTTCTCTTTCAAAGAAATCGGATCCATGATTTTAGGAGAGAGTAATTCGACCCTAGAAGCCAAGGTCGACATTATTTTTCTATATATGGGGATCATTTTCATGTAAAAATGGTTTGTTGGCAAAACAGTGTAGACAGTGACTATTGATTGTAGTTTTTTATGATCCATTTGAAACTTAATGCAAAAGTATTGAAGCTTTGATGAAAAGATTCTAACGGTGGCAGTCTAATGTATTATATTCTTTCTTTGCGTATGTGTTTTCTTGTGCTCTTTATATTCATATATGTAATCTCTGTCTATATTGGAACGTGATTTCGAATCTAGAATTCACCATGCAGTGCTCTATATTCGTGCCATTTAGACAAATCGTATTTCTTCTAAGTTAACTTTGAATTCATCCCCAACGGTGCTCCGAGTTGCTTCATGTGTTTTTATCCCACCACACACAATGATTTTAAACTGGAAGAATGTTGCTTACTTAGCCTTTATCCTCTCAAGTTCAATCACTGAGACATTTGTTTTTATTGTTTTCTTAAATTGACTCCATTGCCCAATGGTACTTTCTCTCTTGCTTCTCCTACCATCCCTTTTAAAACAAAAATTAACTTGTCCTATTGCAGAATCTGACCTCTGTGCATTTATTGATGAAATATTTGAGTTATTACCAGTCATTTGACATATGAGAGAGCCCTCTCTAGTTGTATAGGTTTGAATACAATCTAAAGTTGGTTGAAATAATTACCTCGGGGATTTCTTTGATACAGCCCAAATAAATTACCGAGTGCTAACATTTTGGCACCATTGTCGGGGACGAAATTGAAAATTTTCCCTGGGAAAGAACGACATGGTTGAGTTCTGAGGTCTGAGAGCAATAGACACTTAGGCATATATTGGTTGTATTTTTTCTCTAGCGACTCTACACATCATAAAATTAGTTGAAGGTGATTCCACTGGCAGAAGAATCTGGAGCTAAAGTTTTCATGGCGACTCCAATCAAGCTTCAAATGCGATTCAAAGACTCCACCGGAGAATGAGACCTATTGACAGAGATACGGAAGGAAAGTATGGAAAAATCAGGTACTCGAGCTTAAGTTTAGTCCAAGAAGTACTTTTCTGTTTTATCAATATCTTCTTGTCCTTTCATGAGTTTTTCAAAAGAATATTTCTTCACTTACTGCATTCAAATGAAGCCCAAAGATATAATGGAAAATTGTAGGTATACCTCCTTATTGTGTAACCGATATTCACCAAGCTCCTTCCTCTGAGCCATATGATGTTCATGATCATTCTTGTGAGCTTAATGAAACCAAAGCTGAGCTTGTACCTTCTGTTCTTAATCCTACACCCTCCAATATTCAAGAAAGATACAATCCTCTTAAATTTCCTTCCATCCTTCATGAATTTCCTCTAAAACATTATAAGTACCTTCCTCAGTTCGATGGAGAGATTGACGGAAAGTCAGCTGAAAAACATATTCAGGTCTTTGAGAATTTTATAGAACTTTTTGAGATCGAACATGATGATGTGTCTATGAGGGCACTTTCTCAGTCCTTACAAAGAGATGCCAAAGCATGGTTCATATATTTGCAGCCTCAGTCGATTACCTCATGGAATGAATTGAGGGAATCTTTCCATAGATTTTGGGGTGAGAGAAAATCATGGGATCTACTCCTTTCATAGTTTTATTCCATGAGAAGAATGAAAGATGAAACCATCTAAAATTTCAATAGGAGTTTTGCTAGTCTTTATTATAAACTACCTAATGAAATTCAACCCATTGAAGTTATTGTCATGCTCCATTATGCAACAAACTTTCATCCAGATTTGTCTTTCCTTCTGATGGAAAAAAGATCTAAGTCCTTACAGCAAATGTTTAATGATGCTCAGGATATTCAACACAATATTCAAGCATGTAAACAAATTCAAAATGAGGAGTTGGATGCTAAAGAACATGACAGTGAATATGAACAAAAAATAATTGATTTGAATCTTGAGAAGAGGGTTAATAATATCATATGTTCTCTTGAAGCTTTAAATGTTGATGATTTTCCAAAGGATTATATTTCACTTATTCAAAAAGAAGGTGATAAGTTAGCTTTTGATCCATCTCATCATAAGCACGGGGCTTATTATTTTATGTATTCATTTGTAGACAGTCAAGAAAATGAATTTGCAAACCAGCTTGTTGAAAAGAAGGTTGAAGTCCCAAGATTTTTCTTGTTAGATGGCATTGCAGATGTTGATTTGCCTATATATGAAGAATATGATATAATTATGGTGTTGACTTTCTAGAACAACTAGCTGCATGTTCTCTATGAGAAAATGTTCCTTTTCAGCAATGTAATGAGAGCAATCAGACTACATATCACAGTTACAAAGAATAAAGTATTGAATCAGCTGAATGAAATTATTTACCTTTATGTTTTTATTCATTTAAATTGCTGAAAGAAAATTCTAAGATCATCATTGACGAAAAGGAATGTCTATTGATGTCAAACCAAATTGATTCACTGGAACAAATTGACAAGAAATTGCAGCAGTATACTCATGTGTTTGATGACCCTGTTACTTGTTATCTAGAAGGTCTTGTCAGTTCAAAATTGCAGCCATTGGTCGAAGATGAATCTGAAAATGAGTATGTTCAACAATCCAAAGAAATTGAAAAATGTGCATATGACAGCAATGAAGAAAATGAAGAAAGTTTTGAATTAGGTGAAAGAACTTCGTCATTGTGTTTTGCGTCTTTCAAATTGCTGAAGCAAAATGTTTATAATGTTTCAATTCAGAAATCCTTCAAGCATGATGTTGAATATGAAGAAAGCAGTGGACTTGCAAATGAAAATTGTCTTCCATTATGATTTTCTTCCTTTGAATTGTTGAAAGTAAATCATGAGATAACAGAGGAAGCAGTGAATTCTGACTGCATTCACAGTGACATTGTTTTATATGAGAAAATTGTTATCAGTGAAGAGGACCAACAAACTTCTCATACTTTTAATGACCCTATTGTTGATGACATGGAAGGATATTTCAGTTCAAATTTGTAGCCTATGATCAACTACCAGCTTGGATATGGATTTCTTGCCACTAGGCGTTTCATTTCAGACAGCATTGTCTTCTTATTCAGAAGATTGTTATTTCCAGCAGTCTCAACATATTTTTCAGCCTTTTGTGGTAATCAATAGGTCAAATTACATGAAAACAAGGATGCAGTGGAAGGGGTGAAACATGATTGTTGTTTTATGTATGTTTTGGAGGATCCATTTGCAGTTTTGTTGGAGGCAGCAAACAGTCCCAATCTTTTTAATTTTTTGAGATTTGAATTTATAGATAATTTTGAATGACTTATCAGCAAACATGCTTTGGAGCAAGCATGTGAAAAGAAAACAAAAAGTGGATAAAGTACTTGCATGGTTGCATTGGAATTTTGATTTCACTTGATTGGCATCTTTTTGAGCAGTTAGGGTAGGTAGGAGTGCAAATAAGATCGGTACTACGAGCATTTCTTTTAGCAATCTGCAGTTTTCATTTTCAGCTTAGTTTCAGATTTCAGTTTGGAGCATATACAGCTTTGGGTTTTCAGCAGATGCAGGTTACAAGTTACAGTTGGAAAGTTGAGTTTGGGAGCAGCCCGATGGATAGACACCTGGTCTACTGTTCTTTGCTACCTCACAGGGAGGATAGCATCCCCGTTGGAGCCAGTTGTTAGCACCATGATTTTCATAGCTAAGGTTAGAGGTTTGTCAACAATTTGCAAAGTCATGCCTATTAGCACCCATATTTTTTTATGCCTGGCATCATCTAACATCTCCAAGGGTCAATTTCAAAAGGAAGCTTATCATTTATTATTTCCATTTCCATTTGCAACTGTGCGCTGCAAAATTTTCTATGTGTTGCGCAGATCACTTCACCGCGCAAAGGATTATGTCGTGCAGTGGATTTTGTCACGCAATGGATTTCATCATGTAGTGGGTTGTCGCACATAGGATGTTATCGCACAATGGATTTCTTCACGTAGTGTATTTCATTGTGCAGTGGGATATCGCGCATGGGATGTTGTCGTGCATAGGATGTTTTCACATAGAGGATGTCATCATGCAGTGGATTTCATCGCATAGTGGATTTCGTCGCGCAGTGGATGCTGTCGCACATAGGATGTTGTCATGCAGAGGATGTCATCATGAAGTCAGCTATTGTGCATGGGATGTTGTCACGCATAGGATGTTTTCGCACAGAGGATGTCACTGCGCAGTGGATTTCATCGCGTAGTGGATTTCGTTGCGCAGTGGATGTTGTCGCGCAGTCGATGTTAGCGCGCAGTGGATGTCATCGGAAAGTGGATTTCATCGCGCAAAATATTATGTCATGCAAAGGATTTTGTCACGCAAAGGATGCTTTCGCGCAGAGGATTGTCCTGCGCACAGGCTACTGGTCACGTTGCCCAAATGACTGGTTTAGTGGGCAACTTCAAGATCACTTTATGACCAACTGGAGGGGAATTTTGAAAATCCCAAAGAGGTTTTTGTTGAGAACAAAACAAATAATAAAAACCTCTCATATTTGAAAAAAGTTTCATATTTTTGGAGATTCGAAGGAATATTTGAGCCATATTTTTCCGTTTTCATGATTTCATGTCTGAGACATGTTTTTGTGACGTGTATTCTAGCCAGATGGAGATGAAATTAAAGAAACCTAGAGAGGTTTTTATTTATAACGAGATTAAATACAAAAATATCTCTCAGTTTCTAAAAATAGTTTTTTATTAGTGAGATATGTTGTCATATTTAACACCTATTTTCCCAGTTTGTTGCACAATCCGCTGCATTTTTGTTGTAGGTTACTATTGCATAGCAGACTTGTTGTGCAGGGGTGACAGAGTGTCCAAAAATGCACATGATGACTTATCACAACCATATGGTCGAATTTGGATCATGATCAATGATTTTAAAGAATATTTTGGTTACAATTATGATTTGGCAAAGTCAGGTTTTCTATTTTTAGTAAATATGTTGAAGTTATTGTTCTCTTTCAAAGAAATTGGATCCATGATTCTAGGAGAGAGTAGTTCGACCCTAGCAGCCAAGGGTGACAATAGTTTTCTATAAATGGGGATCATTTTCATGTAAAAATGGTTGGTTGGAAATAGTGTAGACAATGACTATTGATTGTAGTTTTTTTTATCCGTTTGAAACTTAATGCAAAAGTCTTCAAGCTTTGATGAAAAGATTCTATCAGTGGCAGCCTAATGTATTGTATTATTTCTTTGTGTATGTGCTTTCTTGTGCTCTTTATATTCATATATGTAATCTATGTCTGAATTGGAACGTGATTTTGAATCCAGAATTCACCGTGTAGTTCTCTAGATTCGTGCCATTTAGACAAACCGTATTTCTTCTAAGTTAACTTTGAATTCATCCCCAGCGGTGCTCCGAGTTGCTTCTTGTGTTTTTCCGACACCACACACAACTATTTTAAACTGAAAGATTGTTGCTTACTTAGCCTTTATCCTCTCAAGTTCATTCACTAAGTCATTTGTTTTCATCATTTTCTTAAATTGAATCCATTGCCCAATGGTACTTTCTCTCTTGCTTGTCCTACCATCCCTTTTAAAACAAAAACAATTTTTTCATATTGCAGAATCTGACCTCTATGCATTTATTGAAGAAATATTTGAGTTATTACTAGTCATTTGACATATGAGAGAGCCCTCTCTGGTTGTATAGGTCTGAATACAATCTAAAGTTAGTTCAAACAGATACCTTGGGGTTTTCTTTGATACAACCCAAATAAATTACCGAGTGCTAACATTTTACAACATTGGAAAGATTGCGATGAGCACTTCAACTTGGCACTGTTTTTGCTAAGATTTGAGGACTTTGAATTTTTTCCCTTTTGGTTCCTCATGGATCATTCCTCCCTACTAAGAAGCTTTTTGGCCTCCAAAATCCTCATCAATCAACATGAAGGTGAGGTAATTTCTCCCTCTCTTTCTCTTTCTTCATCCACCATGCTTTACTTGGATGTGTGCCCTTAAGTCCCACTCGAAGATATTCATCATCACACCTACGTGAAGTCCTCATCCTTCTGTCCAGGATGATATCTTCCTTTAATGCATCCAACTATTCAGGATCAAAAATGTCCACTGAAGGTACTGAAACACTCTCCCCTTGATCCATGATCATTGGAGGCTCATAAAGTTTCAGGTTCTCTGTAATGATCCCAAGCCATTATGCAAGGATCATCACTATTTTGGTGTCTTTTTAAAACTTTTTCTGAGTGAGGTATTTCGTCAAACACTTTGTTGATCTACCTTTTAGATGTGTTTATATGTGTGTATGCAGAAAATAACAG
>SNQJ01S0004779.1:137288-156427 GCA_010110895.2 Picea sitchensis
CCAAGTAATGTGCCCAAAATGACCTCTTCAGTGATTTCAATTAACTTATAGCTCAAAATAGTCAAAATCATGGAAATCATCGGAATGCAACGAAACCAAAGCCAACCTGTGCGGAATGGATCATAATGATGGAATATGATCATAAATGCAAGATGGACCCCACAATGCCTCTCAAATACCCCTGTACTCTCTATAACATCCATCTGGCTACTTTGGTCATCATAAATCTCTACACTGGGATAATGTCCCAAAGTGGGGACATTACATTCTCTACGTTTACAACTGAGTATATTTTCATTTACAGTGGTAGATCAAGGCAAAAGGCATTAGTGCCAATTTCCCCCAATATGGTGAAGGGTCCATATATGATGGGCTTGAGCTTCTTGCCTTCTCCCTTCAACCAAACTTTGTTGATGTGGAACCACACTTGATCTCCCCCTCGAAATTGGCGATCAACTTTGTGCTTGTCATACCACAACTTGGCATGTTTGTTGTAGGAACCTCGGAGAAAGTGAACCATTTTTATGTTAACAACCTATGTCTATCTGTCAGTCTGTGGATGAAAATTAGTACTCCTCTTCAGCTTGGTGTCTATCATTCTCCACAAAAAATTTCCAAGGAATCGAGTGTCTTGATCGGAGATAATGGATGTGGGAAGTCCAAAGCGGACCCATACATGATGAAAGAAAAGGTGAGCAATTTGCTCAGCAGTGATTTGATTTTTACATAGCATCAAGACACACATCTTGCTAAACCTATCCACTACTACATGCAAGTAGTCACGACCCATTTTTTACATAGGCAACCGCCCTACAAAATCCAAGGAGATACTCTTCCAAGGATGAGAAGGAACAGTGAGTGGTGTGTACAGCCACAATTTTCTATTAGTGGGCTCAAAAATGCACAACACACACCCCTTTACATTCATGGTTACAATTACATTCATTCGAGGCAAACATAACCTCAACAAATACATTACAATCCTCTCTACCCCAAAATTCCCAAATACAAGAGAAGTGTAAGCTTCTCCAATTACATGCACTTTCTTAATGTTAAGAATACAAAGTCTACCCAAATGGTGGAATAGTTTGTCCTGCAACCAAAATATTTTCACCTGCAAGCCATGGATTAGCCTCTCAAATACATCTTTGAATACTTCGTCAATAGCATATTTTTCAACACAAATAACATGAGCATTCTTCAAAAGAATAGATGCAAAAATACGAGGTCTAAAAAATATATCTTCTCTCATGGCATCTGTATTGGTATTGGTTGCAACCTTGAATGGTTGTTGAAGGTCCGGTAGAGCTAGTATTGGTGCAGGGTTGATTTTTTCTCCCAAAGTGTCGAAGACCCTTTTCTGTCCACCTCCCCACTGAAAGACCTATCTCATCTCAAGCATTACATTTTTATGTAAAGGATTAAAAGTATCGAGAGAATTAGACTTATTAGGCTCTTTGGTTTTTACAATCATAAGCACAAGGTTATTACAAGTATTTATGACTCTCTTTATTTGAAATGCACTAATAAGTGATGGGTTGGATTCCGTGTTGTGAGCCTTAACAATATATTCCACTCCATCTTTTGTGAGATGGTGTTTATTCTCTTTTTGGAAGAAGATAGCTTTGATGTCATAAAGATAAGGACTCCCTAGTACAATACCACATATATCCAAATGAACCACATCCAAATCAACCTCATATACCAACTTAGAATCAATATCAAACTTCAATATACATTGACTGGTAACCTGAAGTTTTTCATTATCATGTACCCAACCGAGAGGGTGAGGTTTCTAGTGAGGTGTTGTGGTTAATCCCAATTTCTTTACAGTCTCTTCAGATATCAAGTAAACTTGTGTGCCCGAATCAAACAGAGTTTTCACTTTTGTGTGTTTGGTGATGCAGGAGCATCGCCAGCAAGCACATGTGGAGGGACAACTCAGCTCTATAACGCGCCTTTTGAATTATTTTGGAATCTTAAACGCTGGCGTTTCCTGTCAAACTTTTTGAAATGATTGAAAACTGAAGAAGATCAAATGCTTGGGAGTTGAATGATCACAAGTGATCTGGGAGTTTCACTCCTAGACTTGAATGAAATAAAACTTAAGTATTAGTGAGTTTTTTCTTCGAGAAGACGAGTAGTAGGAGGGAACCCTAGGAGCCCTCTGGGATAAATAGAGGTGTTGTATGCTTGAATGAGGCTATTGCAAATTAGTAGGAGATTTATGTGATTTAGTTTTTGCTGAATTTTTAGTTATTGTTTTATCATAGCTATAGCCATTTACATTTGAATGAATATAACAGAGGAAAATTGATCCAATATAGGGTGTTTCTATTGTTTACAGTTCTTTGTTATTTTATGTTTCCAGGAATGCGTGAATTATCTTATTAAGCATATGATACTGTGAAGCATTTGAATAGGCTTCAATTGTTTCTCTTTATTGAGTTCATGCAAGGTGTGCATATAGTCCGCAAAGAGTGCGTTTACGGAGTATGTTTCGACTTCGAAGCTCAGAAGAGATAGCGTGAAACTCTCATTTCCAAGGAGTGCAAAGGGATTGTTACAAGGTGTGCACAATCGCCCGCAAGAAGTTAAGTCTTGCATACGAATCTGTTGCAAGGATTGCACAGATTGGAAGTTCGACTAAGTGTCAGAGTAATCCCTCTGAGGAGTCAAAGCGTTCGAGAGATAAAGCTCAAGAGAGATAGCGGAGGGAAATCTTCAAAGAGAGTGAAGCTCTGAAGGTTTCATGAGTCACCGAATGAGATCCATCCAGGAGGGAGTGGGAACGTTCCAGATCGTTGGATCTGGGCAAAGCGTAGGAGTTTTAAGTCTCTACGTGCACACAGGAGCGAGAATTCACCGAAGCCCCGAAGAGGCCAGGGACCGTCAAATCCAGAGGGACGCGTGGCGAAAATTCGTCATCTTCGGGTGAAACCACTCCGGGGGGAACGAGTGCGTGGGAGTTTGAAACTCCTGAAGCCCGAAGAGTCGAAGTGGATAGTAGTTGTCGGAACCAGAAGGACATGCGTCAACAGATCGTGTACTTCGGGTGGAAGTACTTCAAAAATAAGCAAGCGCAAGAGTTTGAAACTCTTGAAACCCAAAGAGTCGAAGTTAATCGTAGACCTTTATCGGTGGGAGGACATGCATTGACAGATCGTGAACTTCAGGTGAAAGCGTCCAAGGAGGAAGTAAGAGGGGAAAGTTGAGACTTCTGAAGATCGAAGTCCCAAAGTGGACTAGAGTCGTTGATTCGAGGTGGACGCATTGTGCCTGATCTGTAACTTTGGGTATGGAATACTATGGGGGAAAGTGGAGGTCGAAAGTGATGACCTCCTGAAGCGCGGAGTCCCAAAGTGGATATTGATCATTGATTGCGGAGGAGGCCAAGGACCATTGCTCTGATCTTGGCTGAAGGTCCCGAAGTTGCGAAGCGTCAGGAGGTTAATCCCTAGGTCACAGCCCAAGGTCACAGGCGAGGAAGGAGTTAGTGCCTGTCAATGTGAGATTTGGAATAGGGTGCTAAGAAGGCAGGACCCAGGGCTAATTGTCAATCTGAGAACGGAAAATTGACGTTGAGGAATCATTGCGAGAGAGGAGGAAAAATTAGCGGATGTGCTAGTTCACAGCCCGCTATTTACTAGCGTCATTGACCTCATCGGGACAAGGGATCAATGACCATGATTTAAAGGAGATTTGGGTGAGCACTTTTTAGATTTCGGGGACAGAGCTCTCTGATAAAGAGCTAGTACGTTGGAAGCCCGCAATTTCTGTGAACCGTCGATCGACAGACAGATTGGTAACAACCATATCATGACCATGAAAACCCTGAGGGTAATAATAGGACCAGTGTTTGATTGATATTGAGACCATTAAGGCCTTGAGGAGCTAATCCATCTCGATAATATTGAATGATCCTTGACCGGGAGGTCGAGCAACCCTGATGGAGAGTAGGGGGGTTTGCGTCAAGTGGTATCAGAGCCAGAAATTATTTTCAAGAAGTGAAAAAGAGCTTGAAGTTGTACTCTGTGTGTGAGAACCAATCAGCACAATTCCACCAAGGAGATGTGTGGATCCACCTATAGACAATCGTGATGTAGAAATAGAAATGACAGAGCTTTGTGCAATATTAGAGGTGATGGAAGCAGCGCAGAGGAGACCACCTGATGTTAGGCACATCAATGATACAGAAAGTGAAGAAATAGAAGTTGAAGAAGCTGCAGGGGAAAATTTTGTCGAGGAACGCTTGCTGAGAGCGGCTGTTAAATTGGGAGCTAGAGCCAAGATAAACATCACAATGTAAGAAAGCAACTTGGATGCTGAAGAATTGTTGGATTGGATAAGATCCATAGACAAATATTTCAACTATGAAGATGTCAATGAGGAGAAGAAGGTGAGACATGTTGTCACCAGGTTGAAGGAACATGCAGCACTGTGGTGGGATGAACTGCAGGCTAAGAGGAGAAGAAAAGGCAAACAGAAGATAAATAATTGGGATAGAATGGTAGCCAAGCTGAAGGCTAAATTCATACCCAAATATTATCAAATAAATTTGTTCAGGAAGTTGCAAAACCTGGTAAAGAAGGGTGTGATAGTAAAAGAGTACACAGAGGAGTTCTACAAGTTGAATATCAGGACTGGACAAAGAGAGAAAGATGAAGAAAAATTTTCTAGATATATAAATGGCTTGAGATATGAAATATAGGATGAGATTAGCATGATGTCGGTAAGGATAGTACATGATGCTTATCAGATTGCATTGAAAGAAGAGGAGAAGTTGGACAGAAAACATAGTCAACGAAGAAAAGGTAGAAGCCCAAACAAACGGAAAGGATTAGACCATGACAAGGCATATAAAACCAAGAATGAGACTGAGAAACGACATAGTCATTCATAAAGAGGAGGAAGTTCCCGAGGGAGACAAAGTGGTGGAAGAAGTTCTTCTAGAGGAAGAGGAAGAAGTAAAGGAGGAGAGATAAGATGTTATGCCTGTGGAAAGACAGGACACATGTCTTGGGAATGTTCTGAGAAGAAGAAAGAAGGAGGTGAAGCTCACATTTCAGAAGCTCAGAAGTTGAATGTTGATGGAGAAGGAGCAGAAGATGGAAAATCTATGATGTTGAGGAAGGTTCTCTTGAAGCCAGAACGAGAGGTTGAAAAACCAGTGCATAGGAACAGTTTATTCAGGACAACTTGCAAGAATAAAGACAGGGTATGCAAGGTGATAATTGACAGCGGGAGCACTGATAACTTAGTATCCACAGAGATGGTGGAGAAATTGGAGCTGGAGACAACTACACATCTGAAGCAATATAAAGTATCATGGTTGCAAAAATGACACCAGGTAATGGTAACTAAACAATGCCTTGTTGAATTTAAAATAGGTGGATATAGAGATGAGATTTTGTGTGATGTAATTCCCATGGATGTATGTCATGTTTTTTTGGGAAGACCATGGCAGTTTGACAAGAATGTCATTCATGATGGGAGAAGAAATACTTACACTTTGGAAAATAATGGTAGAACACACATGTTACTACCAATAGAAGAGAAGAAAGTAAAGGAAGAAGCCAGCACAAGCATACTTCTCACGAGTGGGAAGGAACTCCTGAGTGAGGTCGAGAAGAAATAGGAGACGCAGTTTTTTGTGGTGAGGAAACCCATAGTTGTCCTTACAAGTACTTCTATGGATGATTTTCCTGAAGAAGTTCAGGAGCTATTGGAGAATTTCGCTGGCATAGTAGTGGATGAGTTGCCTAAATCATTTCCACCCATTAGAAGTATCAGCCATCATATTGATTTGATACAGAGAGCAAGTCTGCCAAACAAAGCAGTGTACAGATTGACACCTCGAGAGAATGAGGAGGTAAGGAAACAAGCCCAAGATTTATTAGACAAGGGTTTGGTCAGAGAAAGCTTGAGTCCATGCGCAGTACCAACTGTGTTGAGCCCAAATAAGGATGGAGGATGGAGAATGTGTACATACTCGAGAGCCATAAAAAAGATCACCGTCAGGTATAGATTTCCTTTGACAAGAATGGATGAATTAATGGATTGTTTTGAAAAGTGGATATCACCATATAAGGATAAGAGAAGGTGATGAGTGGAAAACAACCTTTAAGAGAAATGAAGGGTTGTATGAGTGGCTCGTTATGCCATATGGCTTAACAAATGCCCCAAGTACTTTTAAGAGACTGATGAATGAAGTATTGAAGGATTTCATTGGTAAGTTTTTTATTGTGTATCTAGATGATATATTGGTCTTCAGTAAAACTAAAAAAGAGAATTTGAGACATCTGACATTAGTGATGAGGAGACTACAATAGGAGAAGTTGTTGATAAATCTGAAGAAGTCATGTTTTATGAAGACAGAACTCATTTACTTGGGTTTTGTGATCTCTTCAAATGAATTGAAGATGGATCCAGAGAAGGTGAAAGCAATCAAAGAATGGATATCACCAAGGAGTATGTTTAAAGTAAGAAGCTTCCATGGATTAGTGAGTTTCTACAGGAAGTTCATTAGATATTTTAGTGGAATTTGTGCACCAATGATGGATGCAGTGAAGAAGAGACACAAGTCTTTTAAATGGACAGAAGAAGCTAAGAAAAGTTTCAATATATTGAAGGAGAAGATAACAGAATGACCAATTCTAGTCTTGCCAAATTTTGAGAAGACATTTCAAGTAAGGTGTGATGGGAGTGGAGTTGCAATTGGAGCAGTTTTGAGCCAAGATAATAGGCATGTTGCATATTTCAGTGAGAATATGAATGAGACTAAGAGAAAGTACTCCACATATGATCAAGAGTTTTATTCCATAATTCAAGCCTTGAAGAAATCGAGGCACTACCTTGTTCCAAAGGAATTTGTCTTGTATAGCGATAACCAGGCTTTACAATTCATAACCAGACAGGAAAAATTGAATCAAAGACATGTAAAGTGGATTGAGGTTATGCAGAATTTTACTTTTGTCATAAAACATATTTTTGGAAATGCTAACAAAGTTGTTGATGCATTAAGCAGGAGATGTTTGATTCTATAGGATTTTCAGGTGAAGACCTTAGGGTTTGAACACCTTAAGGAAATGTATAGTGATGATCCAGATTTCAAGGAAGCATACGAAGCATGTGCAAATCTTGTGCTGAGAGACAGAAGCCAGTGGACAGAGTATATGGTTCAAGAGGAATTGTTGTTCAAGGGAAATTAGTTGTGCATACCAAAATGATCAATGAGGGATAACCTTTTGAACGAAAAGCATAGTGGAGGATTGGCTGGACATTTCGGCCATGACAAAACATTTGCACAATTGAGAAATTAATATTATTGGCCAGATATGAGGACAGAAGTGGTAAAGTTTGTAAACAGACGCAAAATATGCCAACATGCAAAAGGAAAAAGATAGAATACTGGATTGTATCAACGATTTCCAATACCAGATATTCCTTGGGATGAAATAAGCATGGATTTTGTATTGGGACTACCAAGAAAACAAAGAGGATGTGATTCCATATTTGTGGTGGTGGATAGATTTTCAAAAATGGCACACTTTATCCCATGCCAGAAGACTAGTGATGCAACACATGTTGCAAATTTATTTTTCAAGGAAGTTGTTCGACTTCATGGATTACCCAAAAGCATTGTCTCAGACAGAGACACCAAATTCATTGGTCATTTTTGGAGAACACTGTGGAATAAGTTGGGAACATATTTTTCCTTCATCTCAGCTTATCACTCTCGGAAAAATGGACAGACTGAGGTGGTGAACAGAAGTTTGGGAAACTTATTGAGGAGTCTGGTCGCTGAGCATCATAGTCAGTGAGATCAGATTCTACCACAAGCCAAATTTGCATACAATGACTCACCAAATAGGAGCACTGGAAAGAGCCCATTCCAAATATTGTATGGAATGCATCCAAGAGGAGTATCTGAGTTAAGAGACTTAGAACAGAGTGAATTCAGAAGTGTTGGAGCAGAATATTTTGCTGCAAAAATGCAGAAGCTCCATGGCCAGATCAAAGAGCATTTGCAGAGCTCTAGCCAAGAGTATAAGCACAGAGTTGATCAACATTGCAGAGAGCATCAATTTGAAGTAGGAGATCATGGTCTGGCACATCTCAAGAAAGAAAGGTTCCCAAGGGGAACATATAACAAGTTGAAGATGAAGAATATTGGACCATGAAATATCCTAAGAAAATTTGGTAACAATGCTTATGAGATAGAGTTGCCAGAGGATGTGGGAATATCACCCATATTCAACGTTTCATACATGTATCCTTACAAGGAAGATGACACAGAGAGATCAAAAGATCAAGAGAAGATTCAGTGGGAGAAGCAGATGTCTGTAGCAGAAAAGCCACATATGGAGAAGATCATTGATCAGAGGATTGGCAAGAAGACCAGGAGGAAGACCAATTTTGAATATTTGGTCAACTGGAAGGGACACCCGATAGAAGATGCCAGTTGGGAAAATGAATTTGATATCCAGAAGCATGGAAATTCAGTGCAGGAGCTCATGGAAAGGAGTCCATGAATTTTTGTCCAGGGGAGTATGATGCAGGAGCATCACCAACAAGCACACGTGGAGGGACATCTCAACGCCATAACGCACCTTTTAAATTATTTTGGAATCTTAAACGCTAGTGTTTCCTGATTAACTTTTTGAACTGATTGAAAAATGAAGAAGATCAAACATTTGGGAGTTCAATGATCACAAGTGATCTGGAGTTTCACTCCTAGACTTTAATGTAATGGAACTTAAGTAGTAGTGAGTTGTTTTTCGAGAAGACGAGTAGTCGGAGGGAACCCTGGGAGCCCTCTGGGATAAATAGAGGTGTTGTATGCCCGAATGAGGCTGTTGCAAATTAGTAGGAGATTTCTCTAATTTAGTTGTTGCTGAATTTTTAGTTATTGTTTTATCATAGTTGTAGCCATTTACATTTGAATGAATATAACAAAGGAAAATTGATCCAATACAGGGTGTTGCTATTGTTTACAATTCTATGTTATTCGTTGTTTCCATGAATGGGTAAATTATGTTATTAAGCATATGATATTGTGAAGCATTTGAATAGGATTCAATTGTTTCTCTTCATTGAGTTCATGCAAGGTGTGCATATAGTCCGCAAAGAGTGCGTTGACGGAGTATGTTTCGACTCAGAAGCTCAGAAGAGATAGCGTGAAACTCTCATTTGCAAGGAGTGCAAAGGGACTGTTGCAAGGTGTGCACAATCACCCGCAAGAAGTTAAGTCTTGCGTAGGAATATTTTGCAAGGAGTGCACAAATTGGAAGTTCGACTAAGTGTTGGAGTAATCCCTCTGAGGAGTCAAAGGGTCTGAGAGATAAATCTCAAGAGAGATAGCGGGGGGGAATCTTCAAAGAGACTGAAGTTGTGAAGGTTTCACGAGTCACCGGCTAAGATCCATCCAGGTGGGAGTGGGATCGTTCCAGATCGTTGGATCTGGGTAAATCACATGAGTTTAAAGTCTCTGCATGCACATAGGAGTGAGGTTTCACCAAAGTCTCGAAGAGGCCAAGGACCGTCGGATCCAAAGGGACGCATGGCAGAAATCTGTCATCTTCGGGTGAAACCACTCCGGGAGGAACGAGTGTGCAGGAGTTTGAAACTCCCGAAGCCTGAAGAGTTGAAGTGGATAGTGGTCATCGGATCCAGAAGCACACACGTCAACAGATCATGTACTTCGGGTGGAAGTACTTCGGGAAGAAGCAAGCGCGTGAGTTTGAAACTCTCGAAGCCCGAAGAGTCAAATTTAATCGTAGCCCTTGATCGACGGGAGGACATGCGTCGACATATCGTGAACTCTGGGTGAAAGCGGTCCAGGAGGAAGCAAGCAGGGAAAGCTGATAATTCTGAAGGCCGAAGTCCTGAAGTGGACTAGAGCCGTTGATTCGAGGTGTATGTGTGGTGCCTAATATGGAACTTCGGGTATAGAATACTCTGAGGGAAAGCGGAGGTCGAAAGTGTCGAACTCCTGAAGCGCGGAGTCTCGAAGTGGATCTTGATCGTTGATTACGGAGGAGGTCGAGGATCATTGATTTGATCTTGGTTGAAGGTCCCAAAGTTGCGAAGCGCCAGGAAGTTAAGCCATGGGTCACGGCCCAAGGTCACAGGCTAGGAAGGAGCTAGCGCCTGTCAATGTGAGATTTAGAATAGGGTTCTAAGAAGGCAGGACCCGTGAATAACCGTCGATCTAAGAATGGAAAATCAATGGTGAGGAATCATTGCGGGGAGAGGAGGAAAAATTAGCGGACATGCTAGTTCGTAGCTCGCTATTTACCAGCGGCGTTGATCTCGGCGGTACAGGGGATCAACGACCACGATTTAAAGGAGATTTGGGTGAGCACTTTTTTAGATTTCGGGGACAGAGCTCTCCGATAAAGAGCGAGTACGTTGGCAGCCCGCAATTTATGTGAACCATCGATCGACGGACAGATCGGTAACGACCAGATCATGATTGTGAAAACCCTGAGGGTGATAATAGGGCCTGCGTTTGATTGATATTGAGACCAGTAAGGCCTCGAGGAGCTAATCCAACTTGAGAATATTTAACGATCATTGACCAGGAGGTTGAGAAGCTCTGAGGGAGAGTAGGGGGGTCGGCGTCATTTGGTCACTATTCTTATGTGGAATAATTGTCTTCTTCTTTTATCATTTTCAAGAGATGGAATTTCATAACTTGAACTAGCATGCAAGGAAACTTTACCTTGTAATCCAACGGTTGTGATCTTTTCTTCATCACCTGATTCATAACCTAGGTCTTGTTGCACATTAGCAACAATTTTATGCTTCTTTTGGCCACCAAATCGCTTTGGTTTTAACTCTGGATGCAGCTTCCAACAATGCTCATCATCGTGCCCATCTTTCTAGCAATGAGTGCAAGATAGTTTTTCTCCCTCTTTCTTTATTGTAGTTGTCCTCTTATCCGTTCCTTTGCCTTTCCTTTTGAAATGGTATTTGGAAACATTCTCTCCCCTACTTTCAAGGTGATTTGCTTGCACACACAACTCATCTAAGTTTGTGGGATAAACAATAATAATGTATGTCGAATGTAACTGTGAAGAGCACCAATATACTTCATCAAAGTTTCATGATAGTCTAAAGGTATATTTAATGCAAGTGCTTGTTTCCTAAACTCCTCTGTGAAACTTTGAACACTCTGACCTTTACCCTGTCTTAAATTTTTCCATTCCATCATGGCTTTTTGAACATAACCCAGTGGATAAAATTTCTTTTTCAACACAAATGTAAATTCAGACCATGAAGAACGGAGTTTACGATTATGTTTGCTACCTTTTTGAAGTTTTCTCTCCCACCATACAAGGGTTGTGTCGTCCAGCCAAAGAGAAGCCAACTGGATCTTCACCTCTTCCGCTTCGATCTGTTGTGCATGACAGTAAACTTCGATTTTTCTAATCCAATTATTAATCTTATCTTCATTAGCTTCTCCATTAAACGTGGGAAAATTAAATTTCACATCTAGTTTCAACAATGGTATTTTAGAAGTACTGGAATGATGAGAATGAGAGGAAGATGAAGAAGAGCTTGAACTTGAAGATGGTGATGGAGGCTCGGGAGGATATCCTCCAATTCCATGGTTCACTAAAGAATTATCCTCTCCTTTAGCTTTCTTCTTCTTCTCCTTTTTTGCCTCTCTCTTCATAATCTGCATACATTTTTTCTACCATGTCTGACATCCAGTAGAAGATCTTGTGAAAATTCTGCTCATGCTCGACACAACTCTCTTCATCCTCCATTTTCCTTCTTCGAGTTACACGTCCAATCTCTGGGTTGAAAGTCTTAATTTTTCCTTCACCTGCTTTGAGGTTGGCCCTAGTAAGCATTCACACTTGCAATTCAAGTCAAATAATACTGCTCGGATACCAACATGATATGGGATCTTTTCATTGATGACATTTACATGAATTTCATTAAGAGAATAAATAAAAGTTTATGTACAACATCATTAAAGAAGACATAATCATGGCGAAAAGATGATAAGAAGAGCAAGAACCCAAGACATGATAACGGAGTTCATCTGGCAATGGACTACGTCTCCAGGCCTGATTCGAAGTGGAGAGGCTCTTATATTACTCTCAGCAAAACTTGGCAACAATTACATGGCTATACCTCAAGTCTGAAAAGTGGCATTCATATTCTTTGCTCTAATTCAAAATTTCACTACACCAGTGGATTCGTTGTGAGGAGTAGTGCAAAATTGACTATCAAATCGTCTCAATCTGACATCGTCACCTCCATACCTATGTTGGGCTCTCTGCCTCGAAATTTGTGCCACCAAACTGCAATAAATGATTCCCTGGATAAAAATTTGTGCCTTTGTACCTACTAGGGGTGGACCCCCGAGCTCAGGGAAAAGGTTGGGTTTAAAATGATTTTCATTGGTGGACATACCAAGTCCTACCCACGGGTTCGTTGGAAAATGGTGATTAATTTAGGTGTTTGGTTGGGGAGGTCCCGAGGTCAAGCCTGCGGGCCTCCCCTTTCGACACCCGTTACAACCATATTATAAATATATATATAAGACATATATATTTAAAACTCTGCCAATTCTAGAACCCGCCAAACCGTTGGCTATTTTACTATCACCACCGCAAAATTTAACCCTGCCAATTCTGATGGGACCCCTACACGGATCTGCGGGATGGTACCTTCACTGGGATATGGGGATACGGTCATTGATTTATATGGGTCGTTGGTCGGGCCGAATTTTGGGTCCGACCGACGGCCATTTATATTTTATTTTTAATTTCATTGCCCAACCCTCATTGGGTGTTTCCAAGGTGCCACATGGCACCCAATGATTGGGTCAAGTATCGCCCTGGGAGAAGTTGCCCCTTGTCCAGTCACCTTGTTGTGTAGGCACCACTTGTCCTACAGAAGGGAGGTCACGTGGTGGCTCATGGATGGTGCCAGGTGTCACCCATTAATAGGCTCAAGTGGCCACCCAAACTACCAAATCAACCTACCACATGTCATCTCTTGGTTAGTGCCATGCCAGCATGCTGATGTCATCATTACATCATGGCGAAGTCATCTCTGCATAGTGAGTTGTTGACGTCAACAGTATGGATTTCTATGTCACCTTGTTGACTTTGACTAGGTTGAACAAAACCTTGATTGTCCATAACTTCTTCGTTCAGACTCCATTTAAGGTGTCGTTTTCATCATTAGAAAGCTTGCAACGAGCACTTCGACTTGGCGTTGTTTTTACTGAGATTTGAAGACTTTGAATCTTTTTCCTTTTAGATCCTCCTAGATCAGTGGGTAGCTTGTCTAAGTTTTCCTCGGAGTCGCATAACTCGTTCTTAGGGACTTTTACACCAAGTGAGGACCTGGGAGGTAATGCATGGTGTATGGTTTACCCTTAGAGTTTCGTGATGGACTTGCACATTGGAGGTGGCTTACTCTTGAGTTGCTAGACCTTGTATGGATTCTTGCATGACATTCTTCCTTCAAGTGTTGGCGACTTATGGAGTTTGGTGACTTCTTCATGTATTCATCACATGGGGGGAGCTTGCTTGCTTATAGGATGCCTTGCATTGGAGGAGTGTTCGACATTCTAAAGGAGGGCATTGAGTCCTAAACAACATGGGGTTGCTTGGTTTCTTATGTTGAGGCTTACACTTGACTTGAGGATGCTTGGGTTGAGGGAGTGGACATGTATGTGTGGTGGTCCATGAGGGGGCACATGACCTTGGAGATGCATTAAATATTTGGAACTCTGGAGGATAAGTGTTAGACCTCGAGGAGTAGCATCCATGCCTTCGATATTTTCTTGTTGATCATCATCACCTTAGAGCTTGACATGTATCGGTTAGAGTAGGGAACTTCACATGTGTGGACCTACTTGTGTTTTGCAAGTTACCTCTCATATAAATACATGAAGGAGGGAATCATTATCGTAATCAATCATGCACATGTGCTTATTCTTCTTTACACTTATGTTATATGTGTAAGAGGAGGAGTGCTCGTCTCTCTCTCTTCATTGTTTGATGTTCTTTGTACTTTATCTCTCTTTGTCTTAAGGTGTGAAGGTTTCCTGGAGAAATCTTGAAGTCTAGGGCTAGGGTTTGATTCCTAAGGGACCATTGGAGTTAGATTTTGGTGATAAACCAAGAATTTTACTTGTTGAGGAGGGAGAGAAGTGGAGATGCATTACATGAGGCCAAGGAGGACTTGCTAGTGGTGGTTCTAACTTGTTGGAGTTTCTTTTGTGGAGCTATGGTTTTTCTTGGTTTTCCCTCGTTAGGTTTTTGCAGAGCTTGGAGGGTTGTACTATATTGTGATAAGATGAAAGTATGTAATTAAAATTTGTCTCTTATCTAGACATGTGAACTTTTCAGCTATCCAAAATTGTCTTATTGAATATTTCATGTGCAACTATAATTGTCTTCGTGGTTTGGTAATTTCCAACACTTTTAGGTCCTGTTGATTTCACTTAATTTAAAATTTAAATTGTTAAGGGATTTAACATTTATATTGAAGATGATAAGACATATTTATTATTGTCAATCTACATTAATTACAATGATTTTAGATTTGGTTTATGCATGAAAAGATTATCCTAAAGGGATGAAACTTGTTTGCATATATTTGATATCTTCTCTCTTGGATTGCCTAGTGTATTGGTGTTGTTGTGAAGTGAAATATTGTGAGTTGTTTGTTGTTGTACTTTATATTTCAGGTCAACCCTAAGGATGATAATCCATAGGGATTAGATTCGTGGAACCTCTAAAGAGGTGAAATTTCTAAATTTGCAAAAGACAACTCAATTCATGAAATTTTTACACATCTTGTTTTTCTACAATGAGGCTTGAGGGCCCTAATCTATTGGTTTAAATTACAGGGGAGTAGAGATCTTAGGTTTTTTCTAGCGGGGGGAAATGTTTTATTCTATAATGGGGACTTTGGCCCTTAAAATAGGTGTGGTAAGTTTGATGTATCACACTTGTTGTCAGATGACTTAATCTCACCCTTGACTGTACACAATGCTTTTAAACCATTGGAAATATCAACCCTAAAACAATCCATTTTTTGAGGATGTAGGCTAAAGAACCAAGTTGGCTCATCGAAAATGAAGTAGTTGATTAGGTCTAAGATTCATTCCAAAAAATCCTACTACTGCAAAGGGAGATTTTTCAACCAAGAATTCTTCATGCCATTTGACGAAAACCACCAAAGTGTTTTGACACGTCCATGGATTGGAGTATATCACTCCATGACAATGATTTTCCTCTACAAAATAAAACTAGAAAAACTCTCAGTCAAGATATGGATGGTTGTGAAAATCCATCCATGGGGTCCTCGTACCTCTTTGACCCAAGCCTTGATCATAGGTCGGTGGTATATGACCCACAAAATACTCTATTGATGTATGCTTTTCCAGAGCATCAAATATTGAATAATATTCAAAATCTTGAAGATCTAAAATAAATTCATTGAGGGGGATTTCATTACCTCATGCATTGCCTTTGGGATGAAATTTGGTGGGGATTTGGGAAGAACCTTGTTGGCCAACACCTTGATCGATAGTTCCTTGTGCAATTGTCAAAATGATGGTTTTAGTGGCTTGGGTGGCCATTTAAATGACACCTACTTATGACATGCACTAAAGGCCACAATCTCAGGGTCATGCAAACTCCAATAAACCCAAAGACAATGAACACTACAACAATGACAATAACATTGAACCTACCTAAAATTTATTTGGGATCTATAACCATGCCATAACTTCTTCCCAATCATCTTCAATTTAATATATTCAAAATCCATGCGTTTACAATTTCTAATTTGTTTTGTAGAACGTGTCTTGAATCTTAAGATTATTAACATTTCATTATAAATTTGTTTGAAAATGAAAAAAAAAAACTATTAATTTAGTATTTTTTTGGGTGAGTAAAATTATTAATTGTCTTTTAAAACATGTCAAATATGGTGTGCATTACGTAATTGCTTTTCCTCTAGAGTAAGAGCTTAAATTGCAATCGGGGTAGTATTTGGTCTGGTGAATGGGACTAAGGCTAGATGCTACTAAAAAGTACATGACCCCACTATGGGTAGCCTCAACGATGACCACAAGGGATATTGACTTTCTCTTAGATACTATATAGGTTGAAAGTGTCTTTTGGTCTTGGAGTATGACTTAAAATTGTGTTTGATTGGCTAAGTGTTTGTCTTCCTTGGATGTAAGGAAATAAGTTAACGGTCGAAGACCTAGAGGCATTTGTCAAGAGTGGAGGTTTGCTCTCTTAGGGACCACCAATGGATTATTCCAAGTAGACAAGTTTTATTTACACAGAATGATGTTGTTGCACATCAAGATCTTGAGATAGTATCAATAAAACCTAAACCAATAACCTTCAATATTGTAGATTTTTTCTTACTTTGAAAAAACAAATAATTTTTATGACAAAAATATTTTTTAATTATTTCAAAAGAATAAGGAGACGTTCTCCTCCAAGCCTTCATCATTTGTCCAAAGCCTATTAAAAACTGCAATCTGTCAATCCACATACTATTGAAAATTGCAATGTATTCCATTAACAGCCTATTGTGAATCGGCATGTGTAATGGGAATGCTCTAACTGTTGGTATATAACCACTAACCATGAATAACCTATCTACATATTGTTTATAATTTTTAAATCTCCTGCCTAAACCGTTCCACACATTCAATACGCATTCTTCATTTCCAAGGCACGCATTATTATTTATAATGCGAGCTTCATATTCTTAGCATCTAAAACAAAATTTCTCTACTAAGAGCCAAAATTGTAGCAAATTTTCACATATCGGAGTTGACATTTGTAGTGCCAGCATAAAACTCACATAAGAAAATAATGTTGTCGCAATTTCATGTCCCGATTAAATTTGCAAGATTTTAAGCTCTATTTCTAAAAACCTTGCATTCAACTCTCTGAACTTCCTTCCTGGTATTCAAGATTAATAGGATTTGAAGCTGAGACTTACCTTTGAGAAGCAGTGCCTTATTCTCCAGTTGCATTTTACCACCCCCTTCTCTATAATGCAATCAAAGTTTCGTGTTTTTAACCCTTCGCTCCTAAGACACCATTTTTTGTTAAATGGACCCTATGGACAGTCCTTTCTGGTAAATCCACATGTTAGCTCATGTATCTACAGAACAACACGAACTTAATAGATGAAGATTTTTTTCATCTGAGTTGTAAATTCTAGTAGCAGGGCTCTTGATATGTATATATCCACACACACTTTGAATGAATAACAACCAACATAGATCCATTTAATTCTGAATCTATCAAGCATCTAGAGGGATCAAATCTCTCGAGGTGCAAACCTTTTTAAACCTTCAACATTTTCCTCAAGTTTTGCACTGGAAAAAAGGTTTGCACGAGATTGGATCTCTCTTGACACTTATAGATTCAGAGTTAAATGGATCTATGTTGATATTTCTAAACCGAGATGAGCTATCTAGGATATTTTTAGCTACTAGAAATACATATTTCATTAAATAAATATCCACTATGTGTATGACCAAAGTATTGGATTTTTTACATTGAGGTTTTTATAATTACTAATATAAATAATGTGTAATTATTTTAATTAAAAAATAATATATATTTTTTAAGTAAATAATGAATTTTCATTGTTGAAAATAATGGATTTCCAAAAAAAATATAGTTGTCCATTTTTAAATCACTCACAAACAAAATATCAAAAACTCAAGAGAAAGAATTAGGCTAGCCAAAAACAACACCATGCATTTATAAGTCTATAATCAAAAGATATCTACAAACATCAAAACATATAGCTAAATTTTGACAATAATCATGCTCGTGTCAACATTTAGAGGAGGTTGATCATGATCATCTTGAGTATGCCCTCATCTAGTGATATGGAGATCAATGTAGTCCTATATTATATCAATTAGTGGGAGGCTCGAGAGGCTTTGGTGCTTTAGAAACCGTTAAGGTCAAAGACAAGAATTATTTGTTATTATGGCGCAACATTGCCAAGAGATATTCCAAGCCAAAACGTAACTGCTAGCTGTAGCAGCTGCACCGATAGCTCTCCTCCAAACCTGTGCACAAAACTGGGCACTGCAGTGCGCACAAGTTCTGCTCTGCAATTCTAAGACTGCCTGCCAGAATGAAGACTGGCCTCTTGTATTTATAGTAATTATGGCTAACTGCTTGGGCCGACTTCTCATTCTGGGTATATGTTTGTTTAGTATATTATTATTTCTTATGGCCGACTTCTTCTCTTGGAGGCTAATAACCTAATATAAATTATCTTCTTGAGCCGACAAGTCTTCTAGGGTTATTATACAACTCATTACGGTTTCTCTTGCTTCTCGGGGTATTCTATTCTCGTCAAGTTTACACATGGAGGTAAATACCTCCCGCAGCTACCATAATATCAACACTCCCTCCTAGCTAGGGAGGTATTACAGATAATGGTCTTGAGCACGAACATATCATTCACTCGGTAGCATCAACATAGACTATCTCATGACTAGATCATGAGCACCATCATCACCATCGGTATCATCAGTTGTATCATCTCTTGAAACCATACTCCATCTAAGTAATTAGACACGATGTTGGATAAGTCACTCACACCACAGAGTGATACAAGAGCCATTGTTTTAATCTGGACATATGTCCTAGAAGAGTAAATGTTCTGAACCATTTTTCATCTGGGAAATCTTCGTTCCTTGATCATCCATCTAGCTGATAATCAATTCCAATACTGTTGACAGTATTCAAGACAATCGGAATAAAATAGAACAAAATTGTGTTTATCCATAGTAGTACATAACTACAATCCAGTGGTACACTACCACACCAAGTAACACACAAGTACTTGATCAAACTGTGGAACACATCCACCACAATAGCATATATCTACTGGCATACAATCTTCATAACAATCATCTGATATCAACCTACACAGAAACAATGTTATGATATAAATTGAATCATATGGGCCATTCTTCCACTCACATCTGTGAGATCTCGGAAGAGCATCTGCCCTCAAAAGGTAAGACATCAATTATGAGTTATCTGGACTATTCTTCTCAAGCAAGTAAGAATAATTGTCCTGATTTCTGAGCCTGG
>SNQJ01S0004779.1:156477-228938 GCA_010110895.2 Picea sitchensis
GATATCAACCTGCACAGAAACAATGTTATGATATAAATTGAATCATCTGGGCCATTCTTCCACTCACATCTGTGAGATCTCAGAAGAGTATCTGCCCTCAAAAAGGTAAGACATCAATGATGAGTTATCTGGACTATTCTTCTCAAGCAAGTAAGAATAATTGTCCTGATTTCTGAGCCTGGACCATTCCCCACCCTGGGCCATTCCTCCGACACTAAACAAAGTGTAACCTGGAGAGAATGAGGTTGCCCTAAGGAATGTCTATCCCTGATTGCTGAACCTGGACCATTCCCCACCCTAGGCCATTCCTCTGACACTAAACAAAGTGCAAACTGGAGAGAATGAATCCGCCCTAAGGAATGACTGTCCGGACCATTTCCCATGTTAACCACAAGAGGAAATGATTGTTCTGCACCAACCTCCAAAACAAACCATTCCTCATGTTAACCACAATGAGAAATCGTTGCATGACGAAACGGGCCAGTCTTCTTGAGTAACCCTCAAGAAGAGAGACTGACCTAGACCACTCCCCATGTTAACCACAATGGGAAGTCGTTGTCTATGGTACGTCAACAATCTGGACCATTTTTCAAATTGGAAAATGTCTATCCGTCAGAAATATCAATCCACTTTCCAAACTGGAAAGAATATGCTCATCCTGGACCATTTTCGAACTTAAAAATGATTGTCCATCAATCAATAATACATAAGTGCTCCCTCCCAACCTTGGAATCTCTTCCTTTTTCAATAAGGAAGTCGTCTCCACGAGCTCCAGCTTGAGTACGCAAACTCTTTCATCTTTGACAAAAGCTTTACCAAAAATGTATGCTTATCTGCTCATATGTGGAGATATGTATTGGAGAACCACTTTCTCCTTTCTTGACTTCATCATGGATAATGTAATGCTTGATTTCAAATGTACTTCGGTCTGGAACACTGGTTTTCTCTGAAGGCTTCATGTATCTCTGATCAATAAAGTATATCATTGTTGGAAAACTAGAACATATCCATGTGGCACTTCTTCTGTCATCATGATATCTGATCTTTTGAGTAATCATCTTGATACAATATCTCTGTTATAGAAAATCTTCACCACACTTCTGCTGTGCACTGGAGGTTCTCCACCAAGTTATTTTCTTCCATCTGCATACAAGGGTCTATGCCTGAAAGTCTTGAGGTTGCTCTTCATACGCTCTTTATTCAATTTTTTTTCTGGAGAACATTCTTTACATTCATCTGATGTAGAACTCCAGCCCATCGATATTGCGGATGATATAATGACTCATGTAGAGGCATGTCTGATTTACTGGAACAAGTAATCATCATAGTCTTCTCCCTCCATCTGGGAGAACCCTTAGTTCTGAATTTTGCAAAGCTTTTATTCATAAGTCTTCCATACACTGTTCTTCATCACNTCAATACATATCAGTGCTCCCTCCCAACCTGGGAGTCATCTCTTCCTTTTTCAATAAGGAATTTGTCTCCACGAGCTCCAGCTTGAGTACGCAAACTCTTTCATCTTGGATAAAAGATTTACCAAAAATGTTTGCTTATCTGCTCATATGTGGAGGTATGTATTGGAGAACCACTTTCTCCTTTCTGGACCTCATCACGGATAATGTGATGCTTGATTTCAAATGTTCGATCTGGAACACTGATTTTTCTCTAAAGGCTTCATGTAGCTCTGATCAATAAAGTGTATCATTGCTTGGAACACTGGAACTTATCCATGTGGCACTGCTTCTGTCATCATGAGATCTGATCTACTGAGTAATCATCTTGATACAATATCTCTGTTATAGAAAATATTCACCATGCTTCTGTTGTGCACTGCAGGTTCTCCACCAAGTTATCTTTTTCCATCTGCATACAAGGGTCTCTTTCTAGTATGCCTCAAAGTCTTGAGGTTGTTCTTCATACGCTCTTTGTTCAATTGCTCTGGAGAACAGTATTTGCATTTATCTGATGTAGAATTCCAACTCATGGATGTTGCAGATGATATAATGACTCATGTAGAGATATGTTTGGTTTACTGGAACAAGTAATTATCATAGTCTTCTCCCTCCATCTGGGAGAACCTATATTTCTAGATCTTGCAATGCTTTCATTCATAAGTCTTTCATACACTGTTCTTCATCACAACTTTCAGTTCTTCTGCTTGATTGCTTTTAGTGAGTTCATATCAGGCTGGTAATCTCGTGATTCTCGATACAATGACTAGTTGTTTTGGCTTCTCTTTCTTTCTTGGAATCTTCATGTTCTTCTTCATGTTTTTCTTTATCTCTTGGGTCCATGGAATTTCTTATAGATTCCATGCCCTAAAGATTCCACTTTTTCCTTTCATCATAGGATCACAGATGTGAATGGACAACCAGGGATACTTTAAAACTTCTCTTCGAAGAAGACTTCTTCTAAGGTCGAACTGAACATGTATTGTTTTTCATGTTTGCTACCATGGATATATACTTCATCATCTTAAATGGATCATAGGATTAGCTCCCTCCTAATCCTTGCTTCATGTATGAATACATGCTCTTCTTTATGGTGATATATAATCGGCTCCCTCCATCTAGGAGATTCCACGTTTCCGTCTGCATCCTTATTGTCTTCTGCAAAGTGTCATAGGTATTTCTCCAATTTTCTCTTGATTGTTCACTTATTTCTATCTTTGCTTCTTCCAAGTCTCTGCATGATTGATTATGATTTCGGCTTATCTTTTAATAGCTTCCACATGATTTGTATGATCTAACTTGTATAATGATAGCAATCCTTATTTTATTGTTTTTCCATAGGTATGGTTCTTCTTGGAACACATTATCTTCCAACAGACAGATATACAAGATATGTACAGAGACAATGCAAACAAGATATGTACAAGAACTAAGAAGAGTATTGTTACCTTCAGAAGAAGAAGTCTCTTTCATCCTACTTAGTCTTCTTTGTAGGTTCCTTTTCTTCGGCAACTGATGCTTCGTGTTTCGCCTTCCTTTTCTTTAGCTCGGGACAATGATTCTTGTAGTGACCATACCTTCGACAGTTGAAGCATTGTATTTCTGAAATATATTTCTCTTGACTTGGCTTCCTTCTTGAACCAAACTTCCTTTTGTTCCTGAAAACCTTGAATCTTGTTGTGAAGGCTTGATTATCGTACTTCTTTGGGGGTTTCTCTTTTGCATTGATCCTTGATTCTACTTGAGCACAGCAAGTCCAAAGTTCTTCAAATGTAGGATACTCCTTCCTTGTGTTCATTCTTGCGGAAAATGCATCCCATGTCTTGGGAAGACCATTGAGTACTATGTTTACCAATTCCTTCTCTGAAATGATCATTCATATTCATGTCACGGAGCTCATTCTTTAGACTCATTACTTGTCCAATGTTTTTGACTGAGAAGAGGTTTGTTAGGGCATCGTACATCTTCTTAGATGAGTCAAGGTGGGAGATGTAGGGTATCAAGTGGTATTTTATGGAATCCACTATGATACTCATGGCATTGATGTCACCGTCTTTGAACTTCTCCATAGCTGTAACGTTCTGCAGTTCCTTCTCTTTCCCTTCTTCCAACTCTGGCTTCACGATCTTTCCTTTCACGATATCCATCACTTTATTCTTGGCAAGCATGAGATCAATCCTTGTCTTCCATGCTCTGAAGTTAGAAGCTCCATCTAACTTGTTCTCTAACTTCATAGAGTAAGTCATGGCTGCTTTGACTTGGTCAACCCTAAATTTGACCAAAAACTCAAACTTCATGTCTTGGCTTGTTGAGAGTATCAGGAGATGCACTAGGCTAGGGTGCATTGATCTATCTAGAGATTAGGTCAATCCATTCACTTAAGGTGCCTCAACAAGAGGATTAGGTTTTTTGCAACTGCACCTGCTAGTAACCCTAGCTGCAGTGCTTTGGTGATTGCTCCTGCTAGAAACCCTAACGACGGTTCTTAAACGAGCTCAGTATCCTTATGGATATGCTTCATTCTAGCGGTTAGATTGAATGAAGGAAGTGTGGGCCCATAACATGTTATAGTATAATGGATTGTGCTCGTTTTACCATTGACAATACTATTGTCACCCAACCATAGGCCGAAGCCACCCTCCAAGAACCTTAACCTTGACAGAGAACCACTCCGGAAGCAAACCCTAGGCTAGATATCTAAACAAAGGGTAGTGCACCTTTCCCCAATGATAGCACATCAACAAGAGCTTATCAGTAGTCCAAACCCTAGCCAAGAGATATTCCAAGCTAAAACGTAACCACTAGCTACAGCAGTTGCACCGACAGTTCTCCTCCAAACCTGCGCACAAAATTGGGCATTGCAGTGCGCACAAGTGTTGCTCTGCAATTCTGAGACTGCCTGCCAGAATGAAGACTGGCCTCCTGTATTTATAGTAATTATGGTTAACTGCCTAGGTCGACTTCTCATTCTGGTATCTATCTGTTCAGTATATTATTATTTCTTATGGTTGACTTCTTCTCTTGGAGGCTAATAACCTAATATAAATTATCTTCTTGAGCCGACAAGTCTTCTAGGGTTATTAGACAACTCATTACGGTTTCTCTTGCTTCCCGGAGTATTCTATTCTCGTCAGGTTTACACGTGGAGGTAAATACCTCCTGCAACTACCATAATATCAACACTCCCTCCTAGCTAGGGAGGTATTACAGGTAATGGTCTTGAGCACGAACATACCATTCACCCGGTAGCATCAACATAGACTATCTCATCACTAGATCATGAGCACCATCATCACCATCAGTATCATCAGTCGTATCATCTCTTGAAACCATACTCCATCTGAGTAATTAGACACGATGTTGGATAAGTCACTCACACCACAGAGTGATATAAGAGCCATTGTTTTAATCTGAACATATGTCCTAGAAGAGTAAATGTTCTGAACCATTTTTCATCTAGGAAATCTTCGTTCTTTGATCATCCATCTAGCTGATAATCGTTTCCAATACTGTTGATAGTCTTCAAGGCAATCGGAATAAAATAGAACACAATTGTGTTTATCCATAGTAGTACATAACTACAATCCAGTGGTACACTACCACACCAAGTAACACACAAGTACTTGATCAAATAGTGGAACACATCCACCATAGTAGTATATATCTACTGTCATACAATCATCTGATATCGACCTGCACATAAACAATGTTATGATATAAACTGAATCATATGGTCCATTCTTCCACTCACATCTGTGAGATCTCAGAAGAGCATCTGCCCTCAAAAGGTAAGACATCAATGATGAGCTATCTGGACTATTCTTCTCAAGCAAGGAAGAATAACTATCCTGATTTCTTAGCCTACACCATTCCCCACCCTGGGCCATTCCTCCGACACTAAACAAAGTGTAACTTGGAGAGAATGAATCCACCCTAAGGAATGCTTGTCCCTGATTGATGAGCCTGGACCATTCCCCGCCCTGGGCCATTCCTCTGGCACTAAACAAAGTGTAACCTGGAGAGAATGAATACACCCTAAGGAATGATTGTCCAGACCATTTCCCCTGTTAAACACAAGAGGAAAAGATTGTCATGTACCAACCTCCAAAACGGCCCATTCCTCATGTTAACCACAATGAGAAATTGTTGTCTAGTGAGGCAGGCCAGTCTTCTTGAGTAACCCTCAAGAAGAGATACCGCCTTAGACCACTCCCAATGTTAACCAGAATGGGAAGTCGTTGTCTATGGTACATCGGCAATCTAGACCATTTTCCGAACTGGAAAATGTTTGTTCGTCAGAAATCTCAATCCACTATCCGAACTGGAAAGGAAACTCCTCAAGTGCTTTACAGTTCTGAGACTGCCTGCCAAAATGAAGACTGGCCTCCTGTATTTATAGTAATTTTGGCTAACTACCTAGGCCGACTTCTCATTCTGGGTATCTGTCTTTTCAGTATATTATTATTTCTTCTGGATGACTTCTTCTCTTGGAGGCTAATAACCTAATATAAACTATCTTCTTGAGTCAACAAGTCTTCTAGGGTTATTAGCCAACTCATTAGGGTTTCTCTTGCTTCCCGGAGTATTATATTCTTGTCAGGTTTACACGAGGAGGTAAATACCTCCTGTAGCTACCATAATATCAACATGGGCTCCCTTCTATAGAGGAAATCCAGTTGAGAAACTGCCTAATAAACCTGTAGGGACCCTGAGCTCAATGGGAAGGGGGCAACTTCTGTTGTTTCCAGAGGAGTAAGGAGAGTAACCTTCCTAGATCATCTTGGGAATGGAAACTGGTTGAATCATCCTACTTGTGGTATCATGGCTTGGCACATGGGTGGCGTACTATAGGAAGGCACTCTACAATAAGGCCTAAGGTTAGGAGGAAAGGTGTCCTCTCTCATTCGATTGGWATTGGTAATTTCCCTAATCAGATAAGTATTTAACTTGATTTGCATAATTGTGTGTGAATGAAGTAAGTGTGTAATTGGTTAATCGAGATGGGAAATGTAAATGCTTGTAATCAATAAATGGAACCTCTGGATAWTTGGAATATGTTGTTGTTACCATAGCTTAACCTGATAAACCTTGAATTGAACAAGTATGTGGACAGTTTATGTCCCAATAAACCCAACAACTTAAGAGGAACGTTTGCAGGACATGGACAAAAACATCATTTTCCCGRTGTTGCAAATGTCTTGAAGACTAAGAAGTCCCTGCGAGGAAGAGAGGACCTCAATTCTATTAAGGAATCGTGATTCTTATGTGGAAAGCTTGCAATATATGCAAGGACTTCATCTTTAATGAAGTTGAAAAGCATGAGATGGTCTCAGAGAAGTTTCCTAACTCTTGAGGATCCTGTGGAACCCTTGCAGAACCTTGGAAATTTGGCCAAGTCTAAATCGGCGTGTTAGCCAATGGAAAAGAAATCATGTGTTTAATTGGGAGAGTTTTCGGTTGTCAATTCAACAAGGGTGAGTGGATCTCCACCCTTCGTCATGGAAGATATCATCATAGGGGGCGGTTAAGAGCCAAGACTTGTGTAAAGTTCGATGACGATGACAAAAACCTAAAGACTGAATGAGGACCATCAATCTGCTGGGAATTACATTGGTAATGTGATTACTAACAATGGTTATTATTTTAGCTTGTAGGACGTATTGAAAGGAAACAGAGGGGAACGATATAATATGGATGACACCTCGCATTTATGAGATTAAGAGACTAGTGGTCGGAGGGATAAAGAAACCCCTCCAGATTTGATGACCAATGTTAGAACTCTGAAGGAAGATAATGAGAGGCTCATAAGAGCTCAAGACGAATAGGCAGAGTTGAATGCAGTACTATTGTAGAGCTTGTCGGAGATTCAAAAACATCTACAACAAAGCCCAAGTAATGCAGGGTTGCAGCAGTTGGAGAGGTTGAAAACCCCATCAGATGCTCGGAATCATGGATTGGCTCATAGTGATGTGTGAAAGATCTCTTCCAGAAAGAGGCATCGAGATGCCAAGAAGGGCAGATCTGTTGGAAGTGTTTCCACGAGGTTATCTAGAAATAATACTATCTTAGTAGAGTTGTCCAGTAGTGGCACAGAGTAAAGTGTCCCAAAGAAGAAGAAGAGGAAGAATTCTCAGAGTTCTTTAATTGAAGAATTCAAGAAGGATAAGTCACCTACCTCCAACGGAGAGATAAAGAAAGGAGAAGAAGTTGAAGCATGGTTGTTTGGTTTGAAGAAGTACTTTCGAGTACACAATTACTCTGAGAATACTAAGGTAAGGATTTCCATTTTTAACCTGAGTGGAGGAGCTTCCATCTGGTGGGAAGACCTCAAGGAAATAAAGGGACTGAAGGAAAGCAAACTAACTTGGAAGCAGTTTGAGAAATATTTTTGAAACGCGTATCTATTGGAGAAGTATTATGATGACAAAATTAAGGAATTCCATGAGCATAAGTTGGGACAAATTACCATGGATGCATATGCCAAAAGATTTATGGAGTTGTTGAGGTATGTCCCTTACCTCAAGGATGATAAAGTGAGAGTGCAACATTTTATCAGTGGGTTATCATAGTCTTACCAAAATCAAATTGAGTTCGACAAACCTAAGACATTGGAGGACACTATTCAAAAGGCCAAGTGTTGCTATGACCATTCTAAGCATAAGAAAGAGTCTTCAAAGGACTGGAAGAGGAAGGACAAGAGTGGATTCTAGAAGAAGGGATTCAAGTCATTTCCATACAAGAATTCCAGAAAAGGTACATAGTTTAGTCAACCGAGCAGAAGTGGACACCAACACAATTTTCCATCTCAAAGTGGAAATAAACCAACAGAGCAAGCAAGAGAAAGAGCAGAGGAACCCAATAAAGGACCTTTGCAATGTTGGGGATGTGGAGAACCACACATGTTGAGTGATTTTCCTCATAGAAAACATGACAACAGAAAGAATTATAATGTACAGGAGGCAGCTACAGTTAATGATGTAGCCAAAAGCATGTCGAGAATATATATACAGTTGTAGAAAATTGGCAAGCAGACCACCAAGCCTCTATGGTGGAATTAGAAGGTATTATCACCAAGCAACCTATCTCTATTTTAATTGACCCAGGTTTTAACCTTGGTTACATTTCACCTCGGTTTGTTGAAGCATGTTCATTACAAAGAAAGAAACATGTAAGAGAATGGTTGGTCCAGTTAGCCATTGGAACAAAGAGGAACGTGGTTGAGTTGATTGAAGCATGTCCATTCGAAATGGATAGACTGTAGACTCGAGCAGCCTTGAATATCCTACCCATAGGCTCATACGATGTGTTGTTGGGTATGGATTAGCTAGCTTCCCACAAGGCGAATATAGATTGTTATGAGAAGATTTTGGAATATGAAGATGATGGGGAAATACAAGGATTTTGCAAGGCATTCGAAAGCCAGTTTCAATAAGGAAAATATCGATGTTGCAGCTCAAAAAAATTAGTAGAAAAGGGTGCCACTTGTATGTTATACAAGTTCTTAACTCAATAGAGAGCAAAGAGTTGAAGGTTGAAGACCACCCAGTGTTGTGGGAATTCATATATGTGTTTCCAGCTCTATTATTTATTTGTAATAATAATAATAAACTAGTAGGTAGGACCCCCTTGTAGACCAATGGCGCTATGATGGATGTGTTGCACTTATATTCTAGTTTGTTGTTATAATGATGCCATAACAGTCTTCTACAGTGGATGATTAAAGTCATGGTTTTAATCGTTATGATGACATAAGATGGTTGGTTAATTGTTGCATGGCTAGATGGTTTCGATGGTCACTCGCAAATTATGGTTGTACTATGGATAAAAAGATTATTATTACAGGTTCTGTTTTGACATTGCATTAGACATCGATCAATTATTTTTTATTTTTACAAAAGGATGATATGGGAGCTTAAACAAAAGGGGAAAAGGACTATACTCAATCCATAAGGTTATATGTAATTGTGACAAAAGAAGGGTGTATAGACCCTTGTTGCTAAACTTATGTGCTTTTATTAAAACTTGTGTGTGAGGCATATGTGTTAACGTTATACCACATTGTTGTTGTTAAAAGATTTTGACATGACATAGGGTGGCGCACTATGTAATGGATATAACAATGGGATATTTGTTTGATTTAATGGTTAATGTTATGGTGGATTGGTTGGCTTGTACGTCGAATTGAATAAGGCTAAGGAGGGAAGTGACGTGCATTTACTGCACGTCACTCAAACAACCCTCGAGCCCGTCACCCTAGCCATACTTGCATTTGGTTTTTCAGTTCTGGTGGTTGTTGATGCTCCGTAATTTTTTGTTGTAAAAGAAGGAAACAATCTAACTCTTCCCCTCGAGCAACATTTTCTAAGTATGGTTCCTTTATTTTCCATCCATGATGTTTCATCTGTGTTATGAATAAATTTTGGCTCAGAATTGCTTGACGTATGTGTTTTTCTTAAGTTTTTGACTATGTATCAGTGTTGTGCTTATGGTTTCTTTTGTGAATAATCTAGACTGTTGGTTTGTTGAAGAAGAGGAATGGATATTCTGTGTTGTGTGTAGCATGTGCATTGGGTTATTGGTTAAAAACATGTTTGGTCAGCTTGGGGTTTTTTTGGTTTGGTTCTTTGTGGAAAATTGTGATTATTGTTTAGCAAATCTCAGAGTTTTGGCGCATGGGTTTACAACCAGTCTTGGTGTTAAGTTTTATCACTCCTTTTCATCTTTGTGGTTGATATGTTTCGTTTCACTAGATTGCAATGTGAATTGTTAAAGAGTGGGAGTGTTTCTTTCCATGTCTTGGTCGAGCCCTGAGTTGTATTATATCATGGAATTGCCCTCATTATAATTGTTGTTGGAAGCATTGCATAGTCGGGTTTTGTATCGCCCAAAAATTTAAATGGAAGCTTGTATATATGTTTGGTTGTCAATGGGTTGTTCTTAGGCATTCTTTCCACAGTGTTTTTAAGAGTTTGCTTCTCTCATTATCCATTGAAGGTGGTTGATTGTTATGTTTTGGTAACCCTCACTATCAAGTTTTGGGTTAAAGGTTATGTGTCTGTGGTGATTTTAAAAAGGCACAAGTTGTCTGTGTGTCAAAGACTATCCCTTGTTTGAGTTATCTGTTGTTACCTCTCTGCAATAATTTTTTAAAAGGGCACGAGTTGTCTGCGTCCCTGAGGACTTTCTCATGTGGTCGAGCTATTTGTTCTTACTTCCTTTGTTGTGTTAAACCCTAAACACAATCTTGGTCTTGTTTCAATCATGTCAAGGGTAAAAGAGACACATGTGTGTGCTTGGTATATTGGGCACGATATGGTTCGGTTTCTTCATGGGCACGATTTGGTTCTATCTCTCGTTGGGAATTTCTTTTAAAAGAAGTTTGTACATGTTTAATTTAAGAAAACCTTTGGCTTAGGGTTGCATTTCATTGGTTGAATGTTATTTTGAATCAATGCTTATGTTGATTATACTGGATGAATATCTGTGTGTGATTGAATTGGGGCCCAATTATGAGTTTTAATGCCTAGTGGATTGTGTCGAACAATGTTTGGAAAGTCGACAAATGGTGGTTAACACTGGACCTATTCTTATTTAAGTTTAAGGAATAAATATTGGATGTGGATGGTTGGAATCACTGTGCATATTTATATTTGGTTTTAAAAGGAAAGGGATTTAGAATTGGAATATGAATGATTGTGGCTCAACGAATTAGTATGTTATCATAAAATAGCAATGTTGTTATCGTGACTGTTATTATAGATATTGTATAGATGCAAGGGCTGCTATAATTGAGTATTTTGGGCATATGAATTGTTTTGTTTGAAGTCAGCAAGCATTCTGTAAAGAAGTGACAGTTAAATGGTTTTGGTTTTAAAAGTGAATGCTTGTTAGATTATCAGGTATGAACGGAGTTATGGTTGTTGTTTGATTTGATTTATTTTTATGAACAATATCCATATTTTATTCCCTCTCATACTATCACGTTTTTTGCTCATTATACCCCCCTCATAATCCCAATTTCATTTTTACATGCATGGTTCTATAAAATAAATTAAAAACTTTGTATACCAGTGACAAAATATATGACACGAAAATGGGTGGCAACTGATATTTTTGGTATTGATTGCACAGTTAAATTATTTAATGAATTATTGAGCAGTAATCATGTATTTGTCCCTTGTCATGCTACCATTTTTTTTCTCATTACAATCCTTCCATATGTCCCATGAACCCTATCCACCCTCTACTCACTTGGAAATTATTAAATAATTTATTATGGATTGATTTGCATGGGTCTCATGTCAAATTTTGAGCCAAACTTTGTTTCACGCGAGCATAATGTCATGTATGGTCTGTTAAGGGCTATTTGCTGATGAATTGCTACATACAGGATGAGTTTCTTCAGCAGGGGCAGCCATGGCAGAAATAATAGAGGAAGAGGTAACTGGAACAGAGGGCCTAGAAGGCCTATATTCTCTATTAATTTTCATGTTGACCCCTAGGAGTTGAACCGGTTGTTTCAAGCTAGTTTCTTCAACTGGATTGGGCAAGGGATAGTTCAACCCCGACCAGAGAGACCTCCCTTCCAGCCTCAAAATATCTCTGGTATTCCTATGCCTCCTCATACGTCCTTGCAACCAAAAGTTCCTGCAAATGATGGATGGTAGGAGATTGACAATCCGACATTCTCTAACCATCGTGGTTGTTCGAAGTTGTCATTACCCCCTCTACCACCTATAAATCATAATGTTCAAATTGCCCCTGTGAATTCATCTGTTCAATCCTCTCATGATAGTAAATGGATTAAAATCAATGTCCCCCATGTACAAGATAAAGGTAAAGTTGTTGCCTCCCCTTCCTCTCCTTCAAATGACTCTTCAAAATCAGTGTCCTCTCGTATGCATCTAAAGGACGATTGTTCCCATGTTATTAGTGAGATTAAGACTCAAGGTTCAAATCATCCAAAGGCTACTTCCAGGAAGTCCAATGGGGACACCAATGATAGAAGAAATATTGCCTCTCAAAGTGGCAAGTATGGATTTTAATTTTATGTGTTTATGATTGAGTTGTTGAAGACAGTGGTCTGCAGAAAGTTTTGGACAACAAGTTATTTTTTGGATAATCTGGATATTTACATATTTTTGGATATGATTTGAATTTTTTCTAATATTTAATATTCAAATTTTGGAAGTATTAATGGGAGCTACAAGGCGGCATGTGTTTAAATGATTATCTAATTATGTTTATTTTTGTAAAGAATAAAAGAAGGGAGTCACAAGGGGTCCCACCTACTTAGTTATTATTAAATAAAGACCCTTAACTATTATTATTATTACTTCTCCTAACATAAAATTAGTTAAGTTTAACTAACGTAACTAAAGAAAGCAATTGAACTACCTCAACTTGTTTGGAATGCATAAAAGCCAGATGAGAAGGACGAACAAGAGGAGAATAGAAGGAGAAAGTAATACTAAGGTTTGCTCTTTTGTTTTCATGAGATAGTTTCCATTTTCATTCATTCTTGAATTCATTCAGAGCCTAATTCTCTTTTTGACATCAGGGTCCTATTGTATACAACAAGGTTCAGAACTGAACCAAATCATTCAGATGCTTTTTTTAGAGGTGTTGATCTATCTTTGATAGTCTATGTATACTTGTATGTTTATGGATTAAGTTTCATAGCTGATAAAGGATATTGTGTAGAGTCAAATTGGCAGCAACCTGTGGCAAGTTGATCCATATTATAAAGTTCAGTTTTTACTTCTTATCAGAGTCCTTTTGTATGGTTTTCATTGGGGATATCTAAATTAGACTTTGGTCCATGCCCTCACAGGGATTTTGTAAAGAGAAAGATACTTTGCTTTCTTGGAATGAAATAAAATAGATTGTAATTATGTCTCCTTTGTGTGTATCTGTGACTAGGTTACTTTTTCTTTTTGATCTCCACGTTTACTTTCTGTAATCTTTATATTTTCAGAAAATTATATAAAAAAAATTATGTTATTTTGCAACATTATTTTCATAAAAAAATCAGCCTAAACCCTTGTAATTAATACTTGTGGATTGGGAAAATATTTTAGAGGCTATAAAACATAGGGTGATATTCTCGACTATCTTGTCTTAGCCAGGAAAGATTCGAAAATGCTTGAGTAAGATAATTCATATCTTTTCCTCAACACCTCCAAAAAGACATCTCAATTTTTCAATAGATCTAGTGCTTGGAGCAGTACCAGCATCAAAATGCCTAACAAGATGAGCACACCACAGTTGGTGGAGATGAAGGTGCAACTAAACGAAATGTTGGATAATGGTTACATCGGGTCAATTGTATCTCCATGGGGAGCATTGGCCTTGTTTGTAAAGAAGAAGGATGGTACCTTGAGACTATGCATTGACAATAGGTAGTTGAACAAGATGACCATCAAAAACAAGTATCCTTTGTCTAGGATGGATGATCTCTTTGATCAGCTCAGAGGAGCTTCAGTTTTCTCGAAGATTGATTTGAGGTCAGGATATCACCAAGTGAATTCAAGGATGAGGACATCCACAAGACAACCTTTAGAACGAGTTACATGCAATATGAGTTTGTAGTGGTGTCATTCGAACTTACAAATGCACCAACTACATTCATGTGTCTCATGAATAGTGTGCTCAACAAATATTTGGACAAGTTTGTCTTAGTATTTGTGGATGGCATCCTGGTGTATTCTGAGAGCAGAGAAGAGCATGAAGAGCATCTCATAATGGTTATACAAGTGTTAAGAGAGCACCACTTGTACGCTAAGTTCAACAAGTGTGATTTCTTTCAAAAGGAAATCCAGTATTTAGGCCATGTAATCTTAGCAAAAGGAGTGGCATGGATCCTCAAAATATCAAAATAATCATGGATTGGCCTGCCCCTAAGAATGTCATAGAAGTAAGATCCTTCATGGGATTGGATGGATATTACAGGAAGTTCATAAAGGGATTTTCCAATATTGGTAATCATGTTACCTTGTTACAAAGAAAGGGGAAGAAATTTGTATGGACAACGAAGAGTGAAGATAACTTTTAGCAACTGGAGCATCTTTTAACTAATGCCCTTGTTCTAAAGATTGTAGACCTAGAAAATAATTTCTTGGTTTGCACAGATGCTTGCAGAGAAGCACTCGGTGGAGTTCTTATGCAAGAAGGACAAGTGATTTCCTATGAATCACAAAATTTGAATGAGCATGAGCAAAAGTATGTTACCCACGATCTATAGTTGGTAGCAATCGTGAACGCGTTGAAGATCTGGAGGCACTACTTGCTCAAGAAAAAATTTATCCTAATGACAGACCACTGTGATCTGAAGTATTTATTCGTCCAGCCAAGGTTGAATGCTAGATAGACCATATGGATGGTGTTGATCGGTGAGTTTGATTTTGAAATCAAACACACCAAAGGAAAGGAAAATAGAGTGGCATATGCGTTCAATCGAAGTGTGCAAGCTATACACTTAGCAAAAAAAAGTATAGGAGAGTCCAACATCAAGTAGAGGATTAAACCCCTCTTGCAAGAAGATTAATTTTACACTTAAGTGAAATAAGGGTTACAACGAGAACCAAGGGAGAACAAGTATGAAGGGTATCATCTTGGAGTTGATGGTGTGTTGTTGTGTAATAACAAACTATACATGCTTAATTCCACATATTTGAGATGTCTGGTTATGGAGGAGTTCCATAGGAGACCATATGTAGGTCACCCTGGTTACCAAAAAGTGGTGACAACAATAAGACAATTGTATTATTTTCCCCGGAAGAAGTAAGAAATTGCCCAGTACATTGTTTAATGGTTATAGTGTCAACAGGTAAAATTCAAGCATATACATCATGCATGTTTATTGCAGCCTCTACCTATTCCTAAATGGAAATGGGAAACGATTTCCATGGATTTCATTACTAGTTTTCCAAGGACACTTAAGCAACATGATGTGATCATGGTTGTAGTGGATAAGTTGAGCAAGGGAACTCATTTTATTCCTATTAAGTCTACTTTCAAATCCATGGATGTTGCTAACATTTTTATCAAGGGAATTTTCAGACTGCATGACTTTCCCAAGACCATAATTTTGGATAGAGATGCCAAGTTCACCTCAAGTTTTTGGAAAATATTGTTTGCAGGCTTGGGAACGCAATTGGCATTTAGTATGGCCTATCATCCTAAAAAATATGGTCAGACTAAAAGAGTGAACAAAATATTAGAGTACATGTTGAGGATGCATGTTATGCATCAGCCCAAGTAGTGGGAGGAATATCTACCCTAGGTAGAATTCGCCTACAATAATGGTTATCAAGAATCATTGAAGATGAGCTCGTTTGAAGTTTTGTATGCCAGGAAGTGTAAGGTTCCAATCAATCGGGACAGTCCAGTGGAAAGAGTCGTGCTTGGACGAGAATTACTGAAAGAGATGGAGCATCCAATGGTTAAGATAAGACACAATCTGAAAGTAGCTCGGGATAGACAAAAGAGCTATGCAGATAGCAAAAGAACTCACGGAGAGTTCAAAGTAGGAGATCATGTGTATCTCCGAGTGAAACCCAAGAGAATTTCCATGAGAATGGGAAGGTGTGCTAAATTGTTACCCTACTATTGTGGACCATTTGAAGTCTTGGAAAGAATGGGACCAATAGCATACATACTTGCATTACCACCTACTATTAGAGCTCACAATGTGTTCCATGTGTCTTTATTAAATAAATATGTGCATGACTCTAATCATGTGATTGTTTGGATTGTGATACAGGTGGAACCGAAAGGAGAATTCCAACTTGAATCGCAATGTATCATGGACAAGAGAGAAACAATGCTCTGGACCTAAGCCATTGTGCAAGTCAAGGTGCAATGGAAGTACTTTGGAGCAGATGAAGCTACATGGGAGTTGGAAGATGCCATAAGATTGGCATACCCATTTTGTTTTTTGTATAATTGTATATACATGGTGTTTTAAACACCAAGGACTGTGTTTATTTACGGGGGGGGAATGTAACACCCTATTTTCCCCCAAGACTGTAATTATGATAAGACTTCATATAATTATGTTTATGAAGCATGTAATCATGTTTTGATTTAATGAAAACACCAAAATCGTCGACTGAGAGGGAACATCCTTGAAAGTATAGGCCATGATACACGAGTGGGAATTGATGAAGCAGGGATTGATTGAGTAGTTGGGTAAGATGGAGCTGAGTTGTTTTAATGAAGAAAAGGGGGAATCTTTTTTAACAAGCTAACTTATGCTTGCTAAGAATAAACGTATACCTTCCAACGTGCCTGATCTCTATGGAGCCACGTGACTAGTAATGGAGATCACAAAAGTGGTTGAAACAATTAATAGTTGTGAACGAATTGTTCTCTTGAAGGAGGCAAGGGAAAATGGAATGACCTGACCGTAGGATGTCACAGATTTCCCCTTCAAAATGGGAATTACGGACTACAGTTGCGTCTACAGGAAGACCACGGGAATCCCGAGAAGATTAGATGAGGAAGATACCAAAGGTGAGAAAACACTCCACCAGAGATAATACACTAGACACAGTGGAGATAGACCACCAAGAGATAGGAAAAGACAGAAGAGAAAAACACATGCATAGAAAGAACGGATAGTCACCAAGAGTTACATATGAAGACAGAACATGAAGAATGCTATGAGGCAGATCTAGTGAGTGACAAAATCACAGGTTGACAGCGCAGTGAGCAGAGGTGCTCATGGCACAGATTGAAGAAGAGAGCAAAGTGGAAAGCTTCCTTGAAGAAAATAGGAAGCTTTTCCAATTTAATATTGATCACCCCGAGACAGAGAAGACCCAGATATACATTGAAGCAATAGCGGGCTACAACTTGGTGCTTATTGTACATAAATCGACACTAGTAAGGGGAGGCTGTTGAGGGACTGTTTAGCAAAGAAGGGACTCCCTTGTGTAGAGGAAATCTAGGTTAGAAACCACCTGATAAACCTGTAGGGACCCTGAGCTCAATGGGAAGGGGGAAACTTATGTTGTCGTCAAATGAGGAAGGAGAGTAACCTTCTCGGGTCATATTGAGATTTGAAACCAACTGAATCATCCCCCTTGCGGTATCATGTCTTGGCACAGGGGTGGCATACTATAGGAAGGCACTCCAAAATAAGGCCTAAGGTTGGTAGGAAAGGCATCCTCTCTCAGTTAGTTGGCATTAGCAATTTCCCTGATCAGGCAAATATTTAACTTGATTTGCATAGATGTGTGTGAATGATGTAAGTTTGTAATTGGTTAATCGAGATGGGAACTATAAATGCTTGTAATCAATAAATGGGACCTTTGGTTAATTGGAATATGGTGTTGTTACCATTGCTTAACTTGATAAACCTCGAATCCAACAAGTGTGGACAATCTATGTCCCAATAAACCCTACAACTTAAGAGAAAAGTTTACAGGATATGGACAAAAACATCAATTGCTCGGTGTTGCAAATGTCTTGAAGACTGACAAGTCCCTATGAGGAAGAGAAAACCTTGAGTCTCTAAGGGAATCGTGATCCTTATGTGGAAAGCTTGCAAGATATGCAAGGAATTCATCTTTAATGATCTTTAATGAAGTTGAAAGACCTGTGATGGTCTCAGAGTGGTTTCTCGACTCCTGAAGATCCGGTGGAACCCTTGCAGAACCTTGGAAATTTGGCCAAGTCCTAATCGGTGTGTTAGCCAGTGGAAAATAAATCTTGTGTTGAATCGAGATATTTAGCAACCACTCATTCAACAAGGTGAGTGGATTTCAACCCTTCGTCGTGGAAGGCATCATCGTCATGGGTGATTGAGAGTTGGGACTTGTGTAAAGTCCGACGATGATGACAAAAACCTAAAGATGGAACGAGGACCATCGATATGTCGAAAATAGCCTTGACAAGATTTGGATCGTTGATGCAAAATGCACCGTCATCGAGAATCGAGAGTCGATGAAGTGAGTGTCAAGCCAGAGAAGTGTCGATGACGATAAAGTCTCAAGGATTGATGAGAGTTGTCGATCGGTATGTATGTGTGGATTAATTCTTTGCCATAGATTTCCTAGCCCCGTGTAAGAGAAGGAGGGGTGATGACATCATGTTGATGTAGTAAGCCAACATGGCTATGAGTTTAACCTGAAGGGTGGCATGTATCACTAATAGCTTGGTTAGGTAAATGAGAGTGGTTTTGGAAGGCCTAGAAGCCCTTATGGCTTCGACTGTAATCTAGACCCTCAGATCTGGATGCCGCCAAATTTCAGTCGTTCAACAGAGCATGTCAGGTATGGTCTAGAGGATTGGATAGGGGAAAGTGTTGATGATGATGAGATCTTGGGGTTAAACGACAGTCGTTAATCGACAGATGGTTGAGATAAAATCTCAGTCATGGATCCTAGTAGGTCTCGCCTATCAAACAAAAGAAGTGTTAAAAGCATGGACTTATCCACTATGCAAGTTCAAGGCGTTGACATGATCGGTACCGTTGTAAGTCAATTCCCGAGAGTCGTTGGATCTGGGGTAGTTCCAAAATGAAGGATCATTGTCGAAGTAAGGTCCCCGACGACAACAATGAAAGTAGGCCAAAGTGATTGGGACCATTAAAATAGGAAGTTGTTGAGCTTGGTGGCAAAGGTCATGTCAGTGCCACCTAATATGGAATGAGTGGTTGGAATTCCACGTGGCAGTAAGATGGATTTTGACAATGGAGGTTCGAGGACTTCAGAAGGTTGTATCATTTTATCCAGAGTTTGGATCCAGGTGTGGTAGTAGGTGTTGGAAATATCGCGGCGAGTACAATCCATCTATGGTTCTTAGCGATAGCTAGGAGTTGAGCTAAGGAAGATAAATTCTTAACATCCCACCAACCTAAGTAAGGATTAGGGGATTGGTTGTGTCACATTCACTCTCAAACCTTGAGCTTCTCCCTAGGAAAACTCATGATCTTTTGTAGTTAACCAGTCATGAATTTCCCCCCAGATGGATACCACCTGATTTCTCGCCTTCATCCTCCGATACAATATCACGTCTCGTAAATAGAACCAATTGTTGGCATCATTTCACACTTGCGTGCATCCTTCTTAATGTTGGGGAGTTTAGACCTAGGATTCATCTAGAGTCGACCAAAAAAAAACCCAAAGCATCTACATATCAATCTTAAGCCAAGGCTGAAGAAGGTCTCACCTAAGACGTAATGAGGATCACATAGACCATTCAATCTTGTAACAAGGATGAAGGTATAAATACACAAGGATCCATTCGAGATGGCATTCATGCACTCCATTAACATCAACTTACCATCAATCAATAAGTAAAACAATACACACACATATCCAAATAACACATGAATGACACGCGATAGATCAAAACTGCTACAACTTTATTATTTCTTCCATTCCATTTGAACACAAACATACATTAAGAAAACTATATTCAACAACAACAGAGTCTCATGTCCTCTTTAGATAATTCCCTAAACTTACAACATATTGTACCGTGCACATCCTTATAAACCTCAGACATATGACAAACTCGAACTTATATTCAGAAGCATGACAACATTACAAAGGAATGAGAGTGAGCTTCGACACACAACACTCAATGAATCTATTATGCGAGTGTCTAACTCTCTCACCATCTAACTCTGTTTTTTATATCGTTGCTTCCTTTTATAGCTTTCTCTACTCAGGAGCTATGTCTCTTTCTGCTCTACTCCACTCACTCTATTGACAAATTGCGTCGCACGTTTCTGGCACTTGTCTGCAGTCCACATAGCCTTATGGAATCAGGGAAATCTTAATTGACTCGCCAACTCATCTTTTGTCAGCTCCATGTTGCAATGTGTTGTTGGCATTAATCATTTGAGAAGATTTCTCAACGATTACTTTCTTGATTTTTATGTGTGACTTCTTTATTTTCAACGCCACTAAAAAAATTTGGACCGGTGCACATATTTTATATCTTGGACATTGCATGCAATATCAAAACTTGGTCTAACACGCACTTCTTGTAATTCTCCACGCATTAGCTTAGTCGTGCGCAAAACTGGCATGGTCATGTGTTGAGCACTCAACACACCCTAAAAAAATTTGTTAATTTTTCTTTTGGGTACCACTTTGTCTTTTATGAATTAAGTTAGTTTTGTAGGGATCAATGGGTTTTATGTGTTTTTATGTTTTATCATCGATTAAATTTGGTTTGGTTTGGAATTATGGAACAGATTGACCTTTTCTCTAAGAAAACTTGGCATTTAGACTAAGTGTAGGAAAAAAAAAATGAGCCATGCGTCTATCATCGATACTGGCGAAATCTGAGAGGCAAAATGCCCACATAACAATGATAATCGTCGATCTTCGATCATCAATGCACCCTCGGCATCCGAGAAATGGGAGGAAGGGTGCGTCGATCGTTGACTATGGCCTGCGAAACATTTTCTAAAAATTGTCAACATACCATCAACATTAGCGGACTAGAAAGTTAAATCGTCGACATAGGAAACCACAATCGTCGATCTCTGAGATACCGTTGGCATCGACGAAGAAGGGAAAGGAAACGTTAACCTGTTTCAAAAATAAAATCCCTGACGCAAAAGGAAACGCTCCTCACGCCCCAGAGGTCAAATCAACTGCCATGTGTTTTCCATGAATACAGTTTGTATTGCTTTGGAATTATCCACGTCATCTTTTGATGTCCCTTGTGTCATATCTATATTTTCACGTCAACACCGTGGGGAAGTTTTGGGTCGGCATCGAAACTTTTTCCTAGAACCGCCAACGAAATAACATCAAAGATAATCTGTCGACGTAAATACACTCATTAACTATCGGTTGATTGCTTGGACAATGAACTCTCGATTTTAGTTTGAGCCTTTACTCATCGATGCTGACAACTCTGGTCGATCCGCGATTCTGATTATCCCCGATACCGATCATACTAGTTTCTTAAAGGCTTGGTAATTTGATGGGACACCTCCAGTTGAGATGGGATAGAGTTCTGCGTTTTGATGGACAAAATATTTTTTCATGCAACCTACACCACGATCCCGCACACTGACCAAACATTGAAATTTGAATTCACTGATGAACTAAGAAATAATCCGCTCATGTGCCACCAGTCAACATTGTATTTAATTCTAAGCATGGTGCATATTCTCTAGTAGATTGTGCAGACCACATTTACACTTCTGAATTTAAGGCTTGACACGACAAGGTAAGTATGTGTTCTGTTTAAATTTGCAAGGTTTATGCCCAAACATGGTAGTTTGTTCGCAAATCACTTACCTCCTGAAGCAGACGAAGAAGCGAGAGTAAGCATCGAGGAGGTTACAACCCACTTCTACACTTACGATTGTGTCAATAACACTTGTCATGGTTGGTTGGAAGCTCACTATAACTTTTTCTTTTCTGCAAAAAAATGCCTCCAAGAAATCCAACGACCAGGCACTCACCAAGAACGCCCAAAATGAAGGAAGTGGAGGTCGGTGAAGGTTCCACACCAGGCGCTGCAAGGGAGATTGATTTTGTCTCAAAGACAAAATCAGTTATTCCTACTATGACCAAAAAGTATTTTTCCCAGCCTCCGATGTTCGGCGACACAGAGGCCAACATTGGATCTAAAGCAATGCCCCCCATTGGGGAGACTTGTTTAACAAAATCAACCAGGAAGATTACCTGGAGTTTATACCCCACAAYGACCTGGACATTAGGATGTTGGATGACCATGTATTCCCAAACATCAGGTGATCATACCTACATATGGTGGCTTGTCGGACCCCAATTTTACCCTGCATCGAAACCTTAGGATGGATAATTGACCACATAGACGCGATGAAATGCATAGTCAATAATGAAGAGGGCAAATGTTTTGGTGTTTTTCTTCCAGTAGAGGTCCAAAAATACTACAAGCTTAGAGACCCAGAGGAAATACTAAATACAAAGTTTGTGGTCAAATTTTATGAGTTCCATGACACTAGCAGGTCATTGGCCGCATGGTGGAGAAAAGACAAGAAGTTCACAAATAGGAGCAATGGTTGGTACATCACAGTAAACCTCAGAGAGCCTTATGTTTATTTAATGGATTTAATCTGTCAATTATATGGGGAAAAATATTGCTCCAAGTTTTCAGAAGTGTGGATTCCCTTGGCATATATTGTGGCAATCTCCGGTAGCAATTTCAACCGAGGAGCCATCATTTCCAAACAGTTAAGCATCAACATCCTACAAGCCCATACACCAAAGGATGGAGAAACACCAGCTTTCCACATGGCATCGCACATGTTAGACGTGATCTATGCAAGAAACGTTTTCACAGGTATGAATTTAAGTTGACATGTTGTTGAGTTACCTGTGCATGTTTATTTTAGCATTCTGTGGGAGAATAGGTACAAGAAATTTTACGCCCTGATATACAATGAGTTCATAGCCCGAGTGCACTTCATCATATTTAGAAAAGAATGCCCAAGGCTTGTTTTCCACGAAAACAGTCAGTATTACTTAGGCATTATCCGCGTCGTCTTTTGATGTCCCCCGTGTCATATCTATATTTCTACGTCAACATCGTGGGGCAGTTTTGAGTCGGCATCGAAACTTTTGCCTAGAGGCACCAACGAAATAATGTCAAAGATAATCCATCGACGTCTATACACTCATTAACTATATGTTGATTGCTTGGACACTGAACTCCTAGTTTTAGTTCGAACCTTTACTCATCGATGTTGAAAATCCTAGTCGATCCAGGATTCTGCTTATCCCCGATACTGATCATACTAGTTTCTTAAAGGCTTGGTAATTGAATGGGACACCTCCAGCTGATATGGGATAGAGTTCTGTGTTTTGATATACAAATTATTTTTCCGCACAACCTACACCACAATCTTGCGCGTCGACCAACCGTTGAAATTTGAATTCGCCTATGAACTACGAAATAATCCACTCCTGCGCCAATAGCCAACGTTGTATTTAATCCTAAGAATGGTGCGGATTCTTTGGTAGATTGTGCAAACCACATTTACACTTCTGAATTTAAGACTTGACACGACAAGGTAAGTATGCTTTATGTTTAAATTTTCAAGGTTTATGCCCAAACATGGTATTATGTTCGCAAATCACTTACCTCCTGAAGCAGACAAAGAAGTGAGAGCAAGCATCGAGGAGGTTACAACCCACTCTCTGACTTTGATTACTAGTAAAACCAGGTTAATATCTTGAAAGGAAGAGGTAATCATTGTCTTTATCAGTTCTACACTTACGATTGTGTCAATAATATTGTTCATGGTTGGTTGGCAACTCACTATAATTTTTTCGTTTCTACAAGAAAATGCCTCCAAGAAATCTAACAACCAGGCACTCACCAAGAACACCCAAAATGAAGGAAGTGGAGGTCGGCGAAGGGTCCACACTAGGCGCTACAAGGGAGCTTGATTTTGTCTCAAAGACAGAATCAGTTATCCACACTACTACCAAAAAGAAATTTTCCCAACCACCAACATTTGGCAACACAGAGGCAAGCATTGGATCTAAAGTAATGCCCCCAATTGGGGAGATCTATTTAACAAAATCAACCAGGAAGATTACTTGGAGTTTATACCCCATAGCGACCTGGACATCGGGATGTTGGATGACCAGGTATTCCCAATAATCAAGTGATCATATTTACATATGGTGGCATGTCGGACCCCAGTTTTACCCTGCATCAAAACCTTAGGATGGATAATTGACCACACAGACGCGATGAAATGCATAGTCAATAATGAATAGGGTGAATGTGTTGGTTATTTTCTTCCAATAGAGGTCCAAAAATACTACAAGCTCAGAGACCCAAAGGAAAGACTAAATACAGAGTTTGTGGTCAAATTTTATGAGTTCCATGACGCTAGTAGGTTACTGGACACATGGTGGAAAGAAGACAAGAAGTTCATAAATAAGAGCAACAGCTGGTACAACACAGTAAACCTCAAAGAGCCTTATGTTTAATTAATGGCTCTAATATGTCGATTATATGGGGAAAAATATTGCTACAAGTTTTCAGAAGTGTGGATGCCCTTGGCATATACTGTGGCAATCTCCAAGAGCAGTTTCAACTGGGGAGCTATCATCTCCAAACAGTTAAGCATCAACATCCTACATGCCCAGACACCAAAGTATGGAGGAACACCAACTTTCCACATGGCATCGTACCTGTTGGACATGATCTGCGCAAGGAACGTTTTCACAGGTATGAATTTAAGCTGACATGTTGTTGAGTTACCCATGCATGTTTATTTCAGCATTATGTGGGAGAATAGGTACAAGAAATTGTATGCCCTGATATACGATGAGTTCATAGCCCGAGTGCACTTCATCATACTTAGAAAATAATCCCCAAGGCTTTTAGTGACAACCAAAAATATGATTTCAAAAGTAGGCCATTGGTATTTTTAATAAACCAGCACATGTATCAGAGTGTTCAGGGCTACTGGTGCACTGCACTTATTCCCCATTCATGTCCTGGACCGTCTCATTTTGGGTGAAATTTGTTACCAGACCACCCTGCAAGGCTATAATGCCTCTTTTGTAAAGGACAAGAATAGAGATTTCATACCCTATGGTTTTCATATAGGTTTTTAAATCGTAAAAGACATTGCACATGTGAAACAAGAGGGGTTGAGCTAGCTTGAGTATCGGTTCCCCACAGGCCATTTTCGCAAGCATGATCCAAAAGTCCTAGTACTCCAGCACACGTCGCAGGTATCATCATGTTGGCCATATGCTCATGATAGCTTTTAAGATCATATCTTTACCGAGGGCGCTCGGGACTGGGAGGAAGTGCTTCATAGGAGGTGTTGGTCCTGAGATTGATTCTAAGTATCAAAGAATAATGTCATGCATCAAAGATTTGAAATTAAATGTTTTTATAAGTGTTTTCTTCTACCTTCAGTTTTCTGAGAAATAATCTTTAAGTGAAATTTATGATAAGACAGTACAAAGGTTGTATCTCATTATCTAAGTCATAATTATAATTTCAAATGATGTAGAAATGATTGAAAAAAATGTTAAAACAAAGCCAGGTATCAATTACAGATAAGTATGACCTTGTTTTCAATAGAAGAAAAGTGGAAGATTTACCCTTGAAAGGAGATTAAGAATGTAACAATTCACACAGGTCACGGGGCTTGTTTTTACTCACAGTAATAACAAAGGAAAAATTGTTACTGAATGAACTTCTGATATATTATGATCACAGTAGACGTATTACTAATTTGTAATCATTCACTCTTCAAAAACTACAGAAAGAAATTCATAAGAGATGGAAACACAGAGGAAGCACATAACTCAAATGGAACGAAACTTAGAATCTTTGTCTGCACTTGTATTAATATTCAAAAATGTTTTCTCTTCTACATTAGGCTAGAAGCAGCCCTGAATAGATCTAAAATCTATGTATTTATACAAAATTGTCTCAACTAAAAGTAGTTGGGCCTTCCACAATATCTGCTCTAAAAATAGAATACAATCTGAATGGAAAAAACAGAATGCAGATATTGTTGAGTTTTTATTTAATGTGTTGGCGCTTCATGTGTTCCTTCATTTGCTCCCAGATGCACTCACTTTCCTCTGTTCAATGAATTGGGTACATATGTCCATCAAGGCTACCACTAATCTCAAAGGCTCAATCTTCTTGTTCAATTCAAAGGCAAACATCTTATTTTGTACTAGTGGTAGCTTTTCTTGGATCTTCTTTGCTTCCTAGGTTGTAATTTGATACTGTAAATTTGGCTTCATCAATAACTCATTTATTTGAGCAAATCGATCTGATTCATCTGTTGGATGGAAGATTGAATATTTTCCTTATTCTTTCTGGAGTTTTCTTGATTCATTTCTATTTCAATCTGCCCTATAGTTCCTTTGAGATATCATTTTCTTCAAATTCAATCAATTTTTTATTTACAAAAGATAATGTCTCCGGATCTCTTGCAAGTTTCTTGCTTTCTTCCAGATTTGTTTCCCAAACTTTCAAGGCCATTTCACCCTTCAATTGTTCATAATGTGAGAAAGGGGCAAGACCAGAGATATTGGCTTTTTGCTTCCATATGATAAATTCCTGAAACTTGGACCTAGCCACGCAAGCATCTTTTTCATTGACATAAATACTTTTTAAAGAAAGATTTATTCCATGATAGCATTTCTGAATCGTATCCACCTTGTGATATAGCTCCTACTGGAAAACTTCCAGCTTCTCATTGATTTTTGATGCTTGTGTTTTGAAAGTAGTGATATCTATTGATGTGCTCTTTGTTAGGGCCAATTTGGCTGCAACTGTTCTATCAAATTGTCCTACTGAGTGATCAAACCTTTACTGGTCTATGAACTCCGGTAAATTAGCTCAAGTTTATTCTGTAACTGCTTCATCTGATGCCGATAATTAACCCTAATTTTCTCTATGTCTTGATTCATTCTGCTTTTGACAATCTGTTATGTACTGTGTATTTCATTCTGCAATTGTTCCACCAAGAGAGATTTTTGTTGCAGTTGTTTGGTCAGATTGTCCATTCACCATTGATTGGAAGTGGCAAAAGCCCCCAGTGAATCTACAACTTCCTTGGCAAACTCAGGATCATCTTGACCTTTTCCATCATACATTATTCTCTTCCTTTTAGTAACTACTCCATCTTTTTGTTGAGATTCTTTCTTTACAATATCTTTTCGTTTCTTGTTGAAAAAGAAACTTGAGGGAGGCATTGCTTCAGGAAAGATAGGAGTAAGATCATCTACATGAATGAGCTCTGAACTAGGAGTTCCAAAACTAGTCTGTAAAGGGGTTAATGAGGGAATATGATAGATAATTGTTGTAGAGCTTTCTAGAACTGTCGTATTTGGGGTGCCAGCAGGAGTAGCTGGTGTTGAATGAGGAAAAACTTTTCCCTGATTCATGAAAGCTTCAAACTGGGCTAATATTTTTTTATCATTAAGACCTAGCAATGATGATTTTATCTCTTTAAATAACCCTTCTTAACTCTTTGAAACTTCTTCAGCTTTGTTTTTAGTGGAGCAACTTGGCTCAGATTCGGTGGGTTTAGCTTCCTCTAAAGATGGCATGGGATTTGAATCTCCTTGTAAGATCTTAGGCAAACTATTTTGTCTATGCTTTTGGAAGCTGAGGAAACCATCCTGTTGGTCAGGAGGTAGAGTCTGGAATCTACTTTGAACTTCTTCATAGGATCTAACTCCCTTGAAAATCTCATCATAAGGAGACTCCTCGTGGATGTATCTTTCCATGTTGTATTGAGCCAAATGATTCTCCACTATCTTATGTGGATCATGTCTTTTGAATTCGATGTCAACTAATTTGACATCTTCCAATGCTCCAACCTTGACTTTGGTATGACCAAAATCTAACAATATAAACATACCAATCTAAATGGGGAAAGTAGGCCATACCTTTTTCTGAGCCGCTTTTAATTCCTTGGTGATACCTCATGCTATTGTTTGGTATGCCACTTCTCTACACACCAGTCTGTCGGGTAAAAATTGTGGAAGGGCATGAGGAGGAACGGAACAACCGAACACTCTAATGTAGGAGAAGTTCTCCTTAATGTACCAGTCTGCAAGTGTGCCTAAGTTTGCCATAAATTTCTCTGAAATCCTAGCCGGTGGGTAACCATAAATAGCTATGTGAATAGGTACCACTATGTTATGATAGATTTCGTAAAATAAAACTTTATCATTTTCTTTCCATAGTTTAGAGTGGTAGAAATTTATAGGCTCAAAACTAGCCAGGGTCCAACTCCAATTCATCAGGGGGAATGGGGTCATGATACAAACGACATCTATGATATATGCAGACATGTAAAAAGGAGCAGGTTTCCCTTTTGATTTCAATGATTGATACTTGACAATTTCCTTAGTTAGGTTATCAGACAACATTTTAGCCCAATTCAAGGTATAACCCTCAGCTTCTTCATTCATTATGGCTACCCACTCAACTTAGAAATGTGGGGGGCTCTTTTTCCCAAATAGATGGCAGAGCATCATGGCTATATATAATATATGAGCATCTAAGGACGCAGTGGAATACATACCATGAGCATCGGTTTTGAATTTATCTAGATGTCCCCACCAGGACTTGATTATATCATGGCCATTTCTACCGTATTGAGTGCATTCTTTTCTCTCAAAATCCAGGATAAATGTTGCATTGTAAGTATATTTGGGTGTAGAAGAAAGATTATACATTACTTGTAAGTTCTTCGGTCGAAAAGAGATGACAAAGATCTTATGCTAGCTGATAACGCTTCTGGTTTGAATGTTGACGTGTTCCAGAGCCCAGCTTATCATATCATTATAGGGTATAATCCTAGACCGTGCAACAACCTTATGTAATTATGATTTTGCTACCAATCTAAGCTTGGTTGAAAAGGACTCGTCGTCTTCCTCTGCAGAATCGTCTGGACAGTTAATAATCTCACGTTCTAAGATATCATAAACTTGCTTCCAAGACTTAATGGCATTTGTAACTCGCAGAGTGGTGTTTGATAGAATGTATGTGTTTGGATTGGAATCATCAGTTGATTCATCTTGCTTCCTCGCGGCTTTACGTGGCACCATAATCCTCAGGGAAATAAAATTAACCTGCTTGTAACAAGAGAATTCTGTAAGATCTTCACTGAATGAAAAACTGCTAATTGCAAATGGTAAAATGACTTGAAATTCGAAGTGTTTTATTCATAAACTTTGTGGATCTTCGTATTGATTTACTGACAAAGAATTTATCAAAAATTTAATGGAATTTATTACCTGGTGATTCCCAATCTTTATTTAAATCGTTAACCTTAGTCAATCATAAATGTCGCTAATACTTCGACGGTTCGGCGTTCAGAAGTTTTGAATATGACAGGGTAGAAATTTCCCGAAGGTCGCATTCCTGGAGAAGTTAATCTCTAATTAATCACTTTTGTGTTTTAATTAATCATGCTTTTAAACGTGGAATTAGCCTTAAGTATTTCGTAGATTTGGTATTCGGGGATTTTGAATGAAGTATGGTAGAAATCCTTCAAAGCCTGAAATTGTGAAGTGATTAATTAACACTTAATCATGATTAATTAAAGTTATTAAATGTTTCATTAATTGTTTAAAACACTTTTTACTTTTTTGTAATATCTAATGCTTCGACACTTTGATACTTCAACGATTGTGAACTCAATCTTTGTTTAAATCTCCCGAAGGGCAATCTCCCGGAGTGATGTGGCAAAGATGATGTCATTCTTGATGATGTGTCAAGAAAGGAGAGATGACACGTGTCCTATGACTCGTCTATAAGTCCTTTAGAAATTATCACGAGGAACTGTCTTCGGGACTTCAGGACTTCGGGGTTTTTGTTGTTTAGATTTCTTGGAACACCCGAAGTGCAAAGCTCTAAAGCAATCGTTAAAGGTTTTCCTTTAAAACTCGGACAACTTTTATATTTCAGAGATCACAAAATTCGTTTGATCAAAATAGTACAACTCATCAACGGGTGTTAGTGTAAGCGCTTTATTGATATATATCGACCAATGAATTTATTTTAAATTAAAAGGTAATTTCCTTTGTTTTTCCTTTTTATAAAATTTTATTTCTGAGGTAAAAACAAAAGAATAAAAGTTGAAAACTATAAGTGTTCTAGCATAGGCTCCATCTGGCTATTGTGGCTCCCTCTGAGGCACAAAAGAACAGTAGACCAAGTTCCTTTATTGGGTAAATGGAGTCATTATTGCTTTTTTGAAAAACATTTTATGGTTTTATTTAAGAATTAATCATACATAGAAAAATGAACTTATCCAAATCCAAAAACTTTAAAACATATTTAATGATTGATCTCAAGTTAGGCTGCTAAAAGTTTCCTTTTCTTAAAATTGGTTTCGTAATTGTTTTAATATAATCAAAATAATTTTAACTAGAATATCAAGCTCCGATCGACTTTGTTCGCTTCAAGGTTAAGCAAATGTAACGTATTTATTTAGGGAATGCCTAGTTGGTTCAAGATGTAAATATCACTGGAAAGAGAACTAAATAACGGAGTATGATATATAGATATGTATGACAGCCTTACAGATATCATAGATATTGCTTCACTGCTAGTGAGCTTGTTCAGTACCCCGGTGAAGTTATCTACTTCTCCCATTGAATTTCCTTTCACCACTTCTATTAATCGATTTTTCATTTCGTTGAGATGAGGGCAATCAATATATGAATTTCCTTTCATCATCTCTTTTGGACAAGATGGGGCAATCGAATTATGAATTTCCTTTCACCATATGTTTTGTATTTTAACATTTTGAAGTAGGGGCAATCAATTTGTATGTAACATACAAGGGATGGTATCTGTTTAAAATCTTTTAAATGAAAAGAAGGTTTGTCAACAATTTTAAGAATACTCTCAAACTAACTTTCTTCCAATTTTCAATACACCTTTGCCTATAGGAAAAAAAAATTGGGGACTTTAATCATTTCAAGGATAAACCTTGATCGAGTTTGTCAGTTTAAAATCTAATATCAGAGCTAAAATTATCAGGATTAGCATAGACATACTTTTTCAATTAAAATCGAAGGAACATAAAGATTTTCGCCTAATCTTGTTTTGAAAATATGCTTTTGAGTTTTCAGAGTCAAGGTAAGTCTTTTTATTTCTATGAAGACTAAAAGGATGAGAGAGGAAAAAGAAAATCTGAAGTGGAAAGAACTTGGGGAGAGGCAAAAATAACTAAATCAAAGATACAGAGGATCTGAAAAAATGTCCTAATCCCACACAAGTTTATGTATTAAGTTCAGACTTCTTTCGAGTTTATTTAATATTATTTTTATTTTTTATATTAGAGATCGTTTTAGAATTTATCGGAATGACACTTCAAGTTATAATTTTATACATCTCTTATTTTTAGGTCAGGTGATGATATCATCATGAAATAAAATTCCTTCACATTTATTTCAATCAAAAATTTAAATATTATTCACACTGTAAGAAGAGTAGGAACTCATACCTTATTTTCCTTTTGAATTTTCACCAAGGCAGAGTATTTATTTATCACTTATTTTTAGAGAAATCAAATGCTTGAAAGACGAGTGTCAAGCTTTTATTTAGCCTCATCTCATGTTCAACAAGATCTATTCTGCCAAAAGGAATGAAATACAAAATATTAGATAATCATGTAGATTAGAGATGATACGTGATCAAGATGTTTTTTATTTTATTTTTTCTAATTTTTTTTTTTAAATGAAGTCAAGCAATCATAAATTTATTGAAAATATTTACAACAAATGATCAAATGACTCAGATAATTTACAAAAACAAAAAAAAGATGGAAGATTAAAATTGCCAATGTCAATCCAATCCGATATATATAATGGCAATTTGAAAAGTAACTATTGCATGAAATGTTTTAAATAACGCCCATTGATAGGGGTGTCAAGAATCTCTCCATTAATATTTTCAAGCGAGAATGACTTTTTTCCCTCAGCATCTGCAATTTTGAAGGGTCTAAACCAGAGATGATCAGATTGTTTTTTTGCATATTCCTTTCTAGCTTCCCATTTTAAAACTAAATCACCAGGAAGAAACTCCTTATCTTTAGCTTTCTTATCAAAAAGGGCTTCTAAGTTATCTCGGTATTTTTGGAGCTTACACCCACTTCTACTATGTTTTGTTGTGCTTCGATGATTTGATTTATTCTTCTATTGAAATCATTTGGCTCTTCATTCGCATCCTGCCAGAGTTTCATCATAGGAAGAGCAAGGTTAATAGGAAGAATAACATCAATACCATAAACTAATTGGAATGGGGACATACCTATAGATTTTTTGGTGCCAATTCGGTTTGCCCATAAGGCGTATTTTAAGTGTATATGCCAAGCTTTTTTGTTTTCTATCAAAACCTTCTTTATTATCGTCATCAAACTCTTATTAGATTATTTTGCCAACCCATTTCCTTGAGGATAGTAGGTTGTAGAATGACTTAAAATAATATTGTATTTTTGACAAAAATTGATCATTGCAATAGATTTAAAAGCCTCTGCATTATCAGTAACTATTTTCCTAGGACAACCAAATCTTCCTAGGATGTTTTCTTCCAAAAATTGTATCACTACTGAATATGTAGCATTCCAAGTTGGAATGGATTCAACCCATTTCGTAAAATAATCAATAGCGGTCAAAATCCATCTGTGTTGAGTACTCGATTGTGGATGAATTTCTCCAATGAAATCTAGGCCCCATTGTTGGAAATGAGCTTCAGCTTTTACCAGAATTAAAGGTAAAGCAGGAAGATTTCGCTTACCAGCAAACAATTGGCATGAATTACAAACTCTGACCCTTGCATTTACATTGGTGAATAATTTCGCTTGATAATATCATGCCCTTAAAATTTTGTAAGTTGTTGCTCTCCAGGCATGATGTCCTTTGCATACTCCTTCATGAAATTCATCAATGACACCTTCTGTTTCGGATTCTATAAGGGAACATAACAGGAAACCCAGAGGGTCTTTCCAATATAGTTTTCTATCAATAATGCAATACTTAATTGCATGTAGCTTTAAAGTTCTTGCTTTAGAAGGAGTCATAGCATTTGGACATTGAATAGTAAGGAGATATGTAACAATATCGTTGTACCAAGATGAGGAGGAAAAATTATCTTCAATCTGAATAATAGGTGCTTGATCATCAATCTCCTATATATTTAGAAGAGAATCATGAGACTCGAAGTTATTTATTCCAAGAGCTCTGAAATTTGATTCGGCTAACAACGTTGCCACACCTTGACCTTTCACTAGTTTGGTTGGTTTAACTTGTTGTTGAAATAATGTAACTGCAAAGAGTATTTTTATTATTATTGTTATATTATTCATAGGATCAATCCCCATTGTGGATTGATCATGTTGGTTATTGTATTAGGACCAAATCCCCTTTTGCGGATTGGTCAACAAACAATTGCAATAGGTAGAATAAGAAGTCGGCCCCAGCAGTTATTATTGAGACCCAAAAATATAATAAAAGTGGGTTTACCCACCCAGAGTGAGAAGTCGACCCTGCCAGTAAAAAACACTTCACACGTGCCAGACTTGTATATATAGAGAGGCTAGCGCCTCACTTTAACACACAACACACTTGCTCATTTCTAAGAGGCAAGTTGTGACTTACCAGTTGGAGAGAGGGAGAAGAGTGGCACATCTTTTGGAGAGGACTTTATGTATTGGTTTGAGTTATCTCTTGATATTGTATTGGCAATTTATGATACGGAATTTTTTGATGGGTTTTCTTCCCCTAGAGGGTTTCCCAGGATAAATGTTGTGTCTCTTGTGATTGTGTATTTCTCAGTGATCTTGGATTATGCTATTGTTATCTAATGAAATGAAAACATCTATAATAATGGCTTAAACATTAACAAACCAAAAACATTAACATGGTATCAGAGCCAACCTGAAGAAGCATATTTCGCAGAGGAAAAAGCGTCACTGTTGCAGTACCTGCAAATTAGGGTTTTCAAAAGTGAAGCTTTTCAGCTCCAAAACCACCTAGAAAGTTGTGCCCTCCCCAAGGATCATTTGGCACCTTGAGCACCTTTCAGTGGCTAGATCTCCTGGAAAGTGAAACCCTAGTTTCACAGAGTACTGAAAACCAGGTACTAGAAGTACCAGAAAACAAGCACCAGTCCAGAAATCTGCACATCAAGTTTAAGGGGGTAAAGGTTGGATTTTCAGAGATTCCAACTGCCAGCTAACTCACCTCAGCTCAGCGCATCTATCCCTGGATCAGAATTTCAAGTCAAAGTTTGAGGAAAAATTAGGGTTTCCTCATAAAACCCTAAGTTGCAGTTACAGTCATAATACCAGTTGCAGTTGCAGCCATAAAACCAGTTGCAATCACCCTTGAAGTTTTCTTAGAGTTGGCTAATGATTACCACTGCTACCAGATGGAGCCACCACCTGCAAAGGTCATCAAGTGTATGTACTCACATATGTTTAATGGATTTAACCTAAAGGTATTTGCAGGAGAGGATCTCTTGCCATAGATCCAGAAAGATCTCAAGATCCAACACATTCAGGAAGATGATGCAACCAGGGTGTGATTATTCTGATATGCATCTATTTGTCATGACATTATCAGTGCTGCATGTTGAAGCTATGATCAAATTATTAGAAGAATTGAAAGTTGATCATAGAGCTTATCCTCTAACCTAACCTTTGTCAAGTTAGCGTATTGTCTTAGTACAGAAGATGGGTTGAAGAAAGCACTGTCACTTGAGTGAAGGAGATTACAGAAGAAAAGCAAGCACTCATTCTTGAGAATAAGGCTCGGGTTTGATTAATCAAGATTCAAGGTACACATGACAAGTTGATGACTATAGTTGAGACAACAGTCTTTGTAAGTATTATACTTGATAGCATGTGAGCATATAAGGTAAATGCTTTGCCTGATACAACTAACACCTCCTCTAGGAGAAACCTCGTGTGTTAGTTCCAGGTTGCCATGGAAGAATACTTGGTCACAACACTGTAAGTTGTTGACCTCATTTCGTATTATTCCTTACCTTTAATCATTGCTTCAGATAAATCATAAGTGACAGCTCTAAAAGGAGCTATTGTGATGATTGTTCGTGCTATTACTTTATATTATCAGAAGGATATTACTCTTGCTTGTTGTTTTGACCTTGCTCCAAGTCACATGAGGAAGCTATGCTTGAAAGGTTGCAGAGGGCAACATGCTAAAGAAGAGACCATAAATGAAGCAATCATCATTGGAGAGAAGAAGGTAAACTGTATAAGTTAAAAGGTCACTCAGACGCTGCCATGAGCCATGCTATTGAAGAATCCATGTGAACTTCTGTCATAGAAGATTAGCTCACATCAACTACAAGGCGCTACCATGCATATGCAAAGTGGTCACAGGGTTACCCAGAACTCAAAGGTGACCATGAAGGCATATGCAATGGATACTGAGAACATCAAGAACCTGATCTACAAGAGGGATAGCAAGGCATAAGGAGTCCTAGAACTCATTCATTCCAGATGTATGTGGCTAATGCCATCGTACTCCATTAGTGAGTATGTATACTATGTATCATTCATTAATGATTATTCTCATCAAAACCTGGATATATTTGAAGTGTTCAGCAAGATCAAGAATTCAAAGCCTTGATAAACCCTTCTGTAAGGATTAAGATACTCAGGTCGAATGTGGAGAGAATATACCTCAAAAGAGTTCGTGAACTTCTGTAAAGATGTTGGGATCAATGTCCCCAACAAAATGGTGTAACTAAAAGAAGGAACAAGACATACTGGAAGTTGTAGAATATGATCATAGTCAGATCTTCCTATGTGTATAGGCAAGAGTAGCAATGACATGATTGTTTATGTGACAAATGTTATCCCATAGCACACTTGGGCTCAAGACATAGGAAGATATGTTCACCGGAAAGAAGCCAGAGGTAAGCCATCTCAAAATATTTGGCTATCCATTGTTTATTCATATACCTAAAGGAGAGAGAAACAAGTTGGACCCTTCAGGAAAGAAGAGGGAAAAGAAAAGAGAAACAAGTTGGACCCTTCAGGAAAGAAGGGAATATTTGTGGGGTCTCCAAGGCCTTCAGAATCTACATACCAGGTCACCGCCACATTGAGATCAGCAGGGATGAGACCATTGATGAAGAAGTAGAACTTAAGAAATCAAGAAGATGACAGCTTAAAGAAGTATATAAAGAGGAACCCGTAATTCCCAGGATTGCAGAATCCATGAGGGAAGTTCCCAGAGCTACAGAACCAGAGAGGGAAGTCGTAACTTCCCATGATGAGGAGACTCCTGAAAACCATGATATAACAGAAGTTCAAGAACCTCCTCAAATGACCTTCTCCCATAAAAGAAAGCATGCTTGGGCAAGAGTGCTTATTCAATATGGAGAGAAGTATGGTGTTCTAGAAGGAACCTTGAGATAGGTGAAAAGACCAAAGCCATTCTCCAGTTACATGGCTTTGATGTGTAATCTACTAGATGAACAACCTACCTGCTTTGAAGAATCCATTCAAAACAAGGAATGGGCAGATGCCATGACTGAGGAATACCAATCCATAATTAAGAATGATGTATGGGAAATAGTTCCCAGACCAAAAAGTAAGGATGTGGTATCATCAAAATGGCTCTTCAAAATAAAACATGCTGCTAATGGAAGTATTGAGAAGTATAAGGCAAGATTTTTCGCTCGTGGATTTTCCCAGAAGGAAGGCATTGACTATGAAGAGACATTCGCTCATGTAGCCAGATACACTTCGATCAGGACCATCATAGCTCTTGCAGCTAAGATGAAGTGGAAGCTGCACCAGATGGACGTGATGACAGCCTTCCTAAATGGTGTTATCGAAGAGGAAGTGTATATAGAGCAACCCAAAGGATTTGAGGTTGAAGACAGGAAGTCCCATGTCTGCAAATTGAAGAAAGCCTTATACTGATTGAAGCAAGCCCCTAGAGCTTGGTATGGCCGTATAGACAGTTTCTTGACGAGCTTAGGCTTTACCAAGAGTAAATCAAACTCAAATCTCTACTTCATAATTATGGATAATGAACCAGTAATCTTACTACTGTATGTGGATGACTTATTCTTAACTAGAGAAGAAAAGCTCATCGTTGAATGTAAAAAGGAGACTTGCCTCTGAATTTGAAATGAAAGACCTTGGCCTAATGCATTACTTCTTAGGCCTTGAGGTACGGCAGAGTCCAGAAAGGATCTTCCTTAAGCAAGGGAAGTACATAGTCGAAATCCTGAAGAGATTTGACATGCTGGAATGCAAACCCATGAATACACCCATGGAAGCAAAGTTGAAGTTGTTGGTCGATACTTCATCAAATTTGATTGATGCCACACTGTACAGACAAATTATTAGATCACTGATGTACCTGATGAACACCAGACCAGACATTTGTTTTGCAGTGAACACCTTGAGTCAGTTTCTGGTAGAGCCCATACGTGTTCACATAGTGGCTGCAAAACATGTGATGTGGTACCTTAAAGGTACCATAGATTATGGTCTCAGCTATGATGGAGATCATAACTTCATATTGAGTGGATATACTAATGCAGATTGGGCAGGAAGCGTTGTTGACAGAAAAAGCACTTCCGGGTGTTGTTTCAGTTTGGGATCAGCCATGATCTCGTGGCAGAGTAGGAAGCAATCCAGTATTGCTCTCAGCACAGCGGAAGCATAGTACATTGCCTCATGTTCTGCTAGTTGCGAAGCTATATGGATTTGAAAATTGTTGATCGGTTTATTTGACCTACAAATGGAAGCAACCACGATCCTATGTGACAACCAGAGCTGCATAAAAATGACAGAGAATCTTGTATTCCATGACAGGTTGAAGCACATAGAGATTCGCTATCATTACACCCGTGACATGGTGCAAAGAGGAGCCTTAAAGCTCCTATATGTCAGCATGGATGAATAGGTTGTTGATGTGTTGACCAAACCTCTATCTTGTGTAAAGTTTGAACACTTTCGAGATAAGCTTGGTATAGTCCGAAAGGACCCTCCCTGAAAGGGAGAGTGTGTGATTCCTTGATTCTGACCTCGTTGTTAGACGTAAAGCAAGATTATTCCTTGCTTTTGACCTTGCTATTAAACGTAAAGCAAGATGATTCCTTGCTTTTGACCTCGTTGTTAGACGTAAAGCAAGATGATTCCTTGCTTCTGACCTCGTTGTTAGATGTAAAGCAAGATGATGTGTGATTCCTTGCTTCTGACCTCCCTGTTAGACGTAAAGCAAGATGATTCCTTGCTTTTGACCTTGTTGTTAGACGTAAAGCAAGATGATGTGTGATTCCTTGCTTCTGACCTCACTGTTAGACGTAAAGCAAGATGATTCCTTGCTTCTGACCTCATTGTTAGACGTAAAGCAAGATGATGATGTGTTCCTTGCTTCTGACCTAGTTGTTAGACGTAAAGCAAGATGATTCCTTGCTTCTGACCTCGTTGTTAGACGTAAAGCAAGATGATGATGTGTTCCTTGCTTCTGACCCAGTTGTTAGATGTAAAGCAAGATGATTCCTTGATTCTGACCCAGTTTTTAGATGTAAAGCAAGATGATGTATACCTTGCTTCTGACCTAGTTGTTAAACATAAAGCAAGATGTGACTGACATTGAGCTACCAGCTTATCAGCTGTGACATTGAGCCAGTGTAGTACTGTGATGTGCCAGCCTAGTGTTGTGATGAGGTATCATTTTTACTGATACATATTGATGCATATGATGATGACATTCTTTCGAGAATGACGATGTTGTCGATGAAGAAAACTTTCGATGACTCGTAGATATGTCAGCCAATGATCCAAGATGATATTGACGATACTGTCCTCATGATGCCACTGATGATGCAGACCTCTCTCGCCTGATGCTGTTGAAGAATACCCTTCTTGTTAAGGGGGAGTGTTGAAATAATGTAACTACAAAGAGTATTCTTATTATTATTGTTATATTATTCATAGGATCAATCCCCATTGTGGATTGATCATGTCGGTAATTGTATTGGGACAAAATCCCCTTTTGCGGATTGGTCAACAGACAATTGTAATAGGAAGAATAAGAAGTCGGCCCCAACAGTTATTATTGAGACCCAGAAATATAATAAAAGTGGGTTTACCCACCCAGGGTGAGAAGTCGGCCCTGCCAGTAAAAGACACTTCACACGTGCCAGACTTGTATATATAGAGAGGCTAGCGCCTCACTTTAACACATAACACACTTGCTCATTTCTAGGAGGCTGGTTGCGACTTACCAGTTGGAGAGAGGGAGAAGAGTGGAGCATATTTTGGAGAGGACTTTCTGTATTGGTTTGAGTTATCTCTTGACATTGTATTGGCAATTTATGATACATAATTTTTTGCTGGGTTTTCTTCCCCTAGAGGGTTTCCCAGGATAAATGTTGTGTCTCTTGTGATTGTGTATTTCTCAGCGATCTTGGATTATGCTATTGTTATCTAATGAAATGCAAACATCTATAATAATGGCTTAAACATTAACACTTCTAAATCAAATTCTTGAATTTTAGCCAACCATCTACCTCTTCTTCCATCACTATCTGGTTGAACCAAGATATCTTTAATTGCATTTGTTGGTACATAAGCAATTATTTTTTAGGGTAAGACATATGTTCGGAAAGTTTTGAGAGCCTTCACCATTGCATAAGCTTGTTTTTCAAGAATATCATATCTTAGCTCTGCATCTCTGAGGCTTTTTCTAAAAAAGGCTATCGATTGTTCGAATCCTTCATCATTTTTCTAAAGGATCATTGTTGCAACTGTATGTTCAGATGCAAAGGAGAATATTAAAAATTCTTTTGTATAGTCAGGACTTAACAATATTGGTGCTTCTCATATGGATTTCTTAACACATTCGAAGGATAATTTTTCTTATGCGATCCATTTTACTTCATTGTCCTTCTTTAGCATATCTGTAATCAATTTGATTACTTTGGCAAAATTAGGAATAAATCTCCTTGAAAAAAAAAATCCCTAAAAAGGATTGAATCTCTTTTCTATTTCTAGGAATATTAATCAAATCAAATGCTTCATTTCATTTAGTATCAACTTTAATACCATCCTTTGTGTAAATGTGTTGAACCTACACAGAACAGATCTAGCGAGAAAATTCTGCACACATTTGCAGAGAGAAATTAAGAAAGAAGAAGAAGGAGAGAAAGAATGGAAGAATTTTCATTAACCATAATGAATAATGAATAACTTACACATGATATATTCGGTATAACTCAATGAATGCACACAAGAGGAGAACCAATGCGCCATAGTGGTGGTATAGAGTGATCTGGACACACACCAGCAGTTACAAGAGTGAACTTCCACCTAGTCTAGTCTCTCAGGCAGTTTCGAGAGTAAACTGCCACCTAACTGAGTTAACTAGTCAACTAGTCTTCAGTTAACTGACTGAACAAAGTGTAGTGAGGAGTAGCTCAAGGAATCAATGGTAATGCACTAGTATGGTGATGATCCCAAGGCAAGTGTGCATTAGCATGGTGATGATCCCAATGTTGCATGGTGATAAAACCAATGCAACATCTAAACTCAATTCAACTAGTCAAACTGAAGTGTCAACTGAAGAGAATATTATCTAGGTGGAATATTCTCTCCTAAAAAATAGGAGACTCGATAAATGACTAATAATGACTAATAAACAAGGAAAAACCTTAGGAAAAAAAAATCTTAGGTGTGTGTGAAGTAACTCCAACACCCCCCTGAACATCACTATGGTGAAAATAAAGAATGGGTACTGATAATGAGGCCATGTTAGGTACCCAAATACAAAAGATAAACTGGAAATAAAGTTAGGAAAGAGGGAAAACCTCATGGGAAACCCACCCCCCCCTCAAGGTACAATGCATGTAAAAAGAATAACTATAGTTGCTAGGCAACTGTGTCCTTCACTCCAAGAGAAGTTCGCAGAGAATGGAACTTCTACTCAGTGAAGGTCTTGGTGAAGATGTTTGTAGTCTGTTCTATTGAAGGACATAACTGTAGGTTGATGATCCACTCATGTACTAAGTCCCAGATGTATTGCACGTGGATCTCGATGTGATTCACCAGCTGCCTCTAAACTAGATCTATGTAGAACTTCAGAGTGTTCTGGTTGTCACACCAAATGATGATCGACCGATGAAACTGAATTCCCAACTCGATGAGAAAATGTTGTAGCCACATAGCCTGAATGGTTATATTAACTACCCCTTTATACTCTACCTCGGTTGAAGATAGAGCAATGGCAGCTTGCTTCTTGCTAGACCAACAGATAGGCCCAGAACCAAGACTGAGTGAGTAACTAGATGTGGACTTGCAATCAGTGTTATCGCCAGCCCAGTCAGAATCAGTAAAATCGATGAGATATAATGTAGAGTCTGCTACATAATGAGTCCCAAAGGTGATGGTGCCCATCGAAGGATACACTTTGCAGCCTTCCAATGTAGCTCATGCGACTCCTGAATGAACCTAGAAACTGCACCAACTGAATAGGAGAGGTTTGGTCTGGAGTGTGTGAGATACAACAAGCTCCCCACTAGTTGTCTATACAGTGTGTTGTCAACCAATGGAGTGTCCCCACATTCCTCAAGTTTGACCCATGATAGGAAAGGATTCGGAGCAGACTTGCAGTCTGTCATGTGAAATCTCTCAAGGAGATCTTGTGCATACTTAGCCTGAGACAGTTTAATTCCTGATTCATCATGATTGATCTTGAGTCCAAGGAAGAAGTGTAGTGGACCCGTGTCCATTATCAAAAACCTGTCATGTAGAATCATCTTGACTGCAACAATCGTTGAAGTCGAGTAACTAGTGATCAACAAATCATCAACATACAGAACTAAGAGTAGAAGTGAATCAGTCGTCTTGAGCATGTAGACATTCGGGTCTGATTTACAACGTACAAAGCTCTGTGACAACAGGTAAGAGTCCATCTTGGCATACCATGCCCTCGGAGCCTGCTTGAGTCAATAAACGGACTTCTTTTGTCGACAAACCAAAAATGAGTCTTGCATAAATCCCTGGGACTGCTCCATATATATCTCCTAAGATAGATCACTATGAAGAAATGCATTCTTCACGTCCATCTGATGGAATTCCCATCCCTTCATTGTCGCAATGGCAAGTGCCAATCGTATGTAATCCATCTTCGCTACTGTAGAAAATGTGTCATCATAGTCAATGCCATGCACCTGTTGAAAGCCTTTGGAAACAAGAACGGATTTGTATCTGCTAATCTGTCCATCCGTTGTGCTCTTGGTCCTATAGACCCATCTGCATTTGACAAGTTTCCTCCCAGAAGGAAGGGGAACCAGATCCCAAGTCCGGTTCTCGAGGAGGGAGTTGTACTCCTCCTGCATGGTGGATTCCCAAAGGGGATTTCCACCAGCCTCGTCGTAAGACTGTGGATCTGAAGACTGAACGAAGAAAAGATGCCTGGAGGGAAATGGTTCAGTGACAGTGAGTGCAACAGGAAGCTCCTCGAAATCAAATCGAGTCCTCCTAGTATCAGTTGGATCACCAATGAGATCCCCTGCATCCTGAAGAGTAGTTTGTGCCCACTTGGGCCTCTGCTCTAGCTCTGTAACTGTATTTGCATGCTCTGACTCTACATCAGACTGTACTAAATCTGAATCTGAATCATTTGAGTCCTATGAATCAGAACTCTCACCTAAAGAAGAGTCGACATGTGCATGTTCATCATCTCGAATAGGTGGAAGAATGAAGGTGTTTGCATGTGGCTGCTAAGGTACATGCGAGAAACTTTCCTCAAATTGGACACTACGCTCAATGATGACTCCATCCGAGGAAAGATCAATAAGCCTATATCCCTTCACACCGTCGGGGCATCCAAAAAAAATATACTCAGTGCTTTGTGGATCAAGTGCCTTCCTCTTTTCAGAGGGAATCTGGTCCCATGCATATGAACCAAAAATGTGAAAGTGGGTCACTTCTAGTTTGAGACTGCTCCAAGCCTCGTAGGGGGTCTTATCCTTGACAGATCTATGGCGAGATCTATTTTGGATGTATGTTGCACAATTAAGTGCTTCAACCCATCATCTATGTGGTAGTGACTTTGCATGCAGCATGCAAGATGCCATCTCCTTTAGAGATTTGTTTTTCCGCTCAGCAACTCCGTTTTGCTGCAGAGTATAGAGAACTGTGTGTTGAAACTGAATCCTTGCCTCATGGAAAAGATTATGGATCTCATGATTGAAACATTCTCCCCCGTTATCAGTTCAGAGGACTTTGATTTTCTTTCCAGATTGTGTCTCAACCAGGGCTTTGAAATCTTTGAGGTGTTGAAAGACCTCAGATTTTTGCTTGAGAAAGTAATTCCATGTAAAACGTGAGAAATCATCAAAAAAAATGAGAACAAACCTCACTTTTCTAATAGATGGCTGCGGAAAAGGACCCATGAGGTCACTATGGATCAGATCTAAACGTGCATAAGCTCTCTGAGACTTTCCTTTGTCGAATTTCTCTTAAGGGTGTTTTCCAAGAACACATCCCTCACATACTCCCTTGGAGAAATGGATGTCTGGTAGACCATCAACCAATCTTTTCTTACTAAGTTGTTGCATGTATCTGAAATTCAAATGTCCAAACCTTTTGTGCCATATCCTACTACTTTCATCAGCATCAGTAAGCAATAAAGCAGAATCAAGGATAATGAATTCAGAAAATGTATATAATCTAGATTGATGATTTACCTCACCGATAGCAACCCTGGAGTTGGTTTGCATGTCATAGATGTCCATGGCATTTGGTGTGAATATGAATTTCTTTTTAGTGCCATACATCGTCATTTGATACACGGAGAGAAGATTGACGGAAAGTTTGGGAACGTGCAACACATTCTCGAAGCTTTCATTGGCAAGTCCAATCCTTCCTTTGTCGGTGACTTCGACAGAAGAGTTGTCCCCCATCAGAATAGGAGGACCTTTGCATGCATCCAAAGAAGAATAGACTGCTTTTGAGGCATCCATGTGATGTGATTCTCTCGAATCTACGATCCAAGCATCAGGAGAGGAGTTGATGGAAATCAAGGCATGGCTAGAATTGCCTTTCTTGGGATTCTGATCTTCTGGATTCTTCTTCTTGTCACCCTCGGGGATGAGATCTCCAAGGTTGTTTTGATGAAGTATTTGAGTCATTAGATATATTTGTTTTTGCATGCATCCAGATTCTGTATGGAATCCTTTGTGACAGTACGTGCATTTCTCCCCTTTTCTTCCCTTTTCCCTTTGGATCTGGAGGCATCGGTGAAGGGTTTTGTGTACCCTTCCTTCTTCGGATGTGCATGATATTTCCTTTTATCTTTATCTTTAGATTTATGATATTTGTGGCTTCCATATTGCACAGTGAGTGCATGCGCCTCTAGGATCCCAATGTTGCATGGTGATAAAACCAATGCAGCATCTAGACTCAATTCAACTAATTAAACTGAAGTGTCAACTAAAGAGAATATTCTCCAAGTGGAATATTCTCTCCTAAAAAATAGGAGACTGGATAAATGACTAATAAACAAGGAAATATTCTCGAGCAACTTGTGTTTCAGTTGATGGTTTCGTAACTGTTGCCTCATTCGCTTTGTTTTGTGATAAAAGATTTTTTTGTGGAGTATTTATAGAACTTTTTTCTCTTGGCCTTAAATCATATTTATATTGGAGTTCGACCATTATTGAATAAACGAGACCTTTGTATGTAGAGTCTCACAAATTGTTGATATTTTCATCATCATTAAATAAAGATTCTAGATACAAGGATTTCTCATAATGATGTTTGGTTAAGCAAGGCTCAAGATCATCATCACTGAGGTTGTTTAGATCTTCATCCAATTCATCATAATCTTGCACCTCATCTCCCTGTATGAGATTCTCAGTTTTAAAAGGAGCTAGAATCTTATGTTCTCCATTTTTTATTTGTCTTTGTTGTATTTGAGGATTTATGTTAGGATTTATCTTGAATTGATTTCTAATATATGGATCAGGTTTGGCTTTTTCCATTTCCATCTTGGAAATTTTATTTGATAAAACTTTAATAATTTTTTCCATCTCATCCATTTTTTCCTCTGAATAAATTTTTCCAGATCCAGAGAGTCCTGCATGTTCTTTAAAATGCCTGGGTTCTCTTGTTCCCATCTCAACTTTAGTTTTCAACTTTCTGGATGCCATCATATTGGATTCAATCTCTATAGCATCATCTTTCATCCTTGCTAAAGTTGTAGATCTTCTTTCTCTCAAAAGTAGAGCGAAATCAGAATCAGATGCCCCTGCAAAAGTGACTTTTGCAGTTGGTTGAGAAGGTTTAACTTCAGCTGGGATCTTATGATAAAGTTTATTAAATATTTGAATAAATTCTAGGACTGATTCAGATGTTTTCTTTCTCAAGGCTCTGAATTTGGTTAAGTAATATAGATGATCTTTTTTCTCACCCCATTGCCTTAAGAAGGAAGTTTCTAGATCATTATATGATGGTATAGAATCCACTGGAAGTCCTCTAAACCAAGTTCTTACTTGTCCTTCAAAAGTTGGTACTAACAATCTCATGTAAACATCTTCATGCTCAATACCAAGGATATCAACGAATTGATCAAAAAATACTATATGCTCTGTTGTTGTTAAATCCCCTTCACCCGTGAATTTAGGGAAGCTCTTCATGTAATTTCTAGGTAAATCATGTAGGATAGCAGGAATAACTAAGGGAGCATATCTAGAAGTGACCTTGGAAAAGATCCTTGCGGGATGAATTGGTATATTTGCTTGTCCACCAGCCCCTGCACCTTCGACACCTCCAATACCAACACCTCCAACACCGACCATTGAAAGTTTAGGAGATGAAATTCGAGGACTAAACATGAGATTATCAAAAACTTCAAAAGACTGATCTACTAAACTTTTGACTACTTCGAGATGGTGTGAACGAAGTTCAGAAAGATGATCGAAAGGAGATGGAAGATCTAAATGAGGGAGAAAAAGAAAACTTGAGTTCGGTTTCTCAGATTTACCAGATGTATAGATAGGAGAAGTAACAGGGGATGAATCTGAGTATAAAAAAGTAATCTTCGGGGTTTTTGGAAACAAAAACCTTTACTTCGGGAAGAGAAAGAATCGGTTGTTTACAAATGATAGTAGGGATTTAAATGGATCCTTTGTTTTCGCTGGTAAAAGTATCTATCAAAGAAATATGAGTGGTCTGGAAAATCTCAAATTTTATTTCAGGAATAATTCCTTCCGGAGTTTCTAATTTAATTTCAGATTTACTTGTCGATGATTCTATAGAATGAACTTGTTTATATTTTTCTTTAAGACTTAGTTCTTCAGCGGGAATCTTAACATTAACTTGTGTAACCCTAGGTTGGTAGATCTTACCTACTGATACAAAAGTTTGTCTTAGATATCCCTTCGGTTTCAACAATTTTTCGAGATCCGAAACTGGCATAGTCTGCTTTTCGTCTAGGTTTTTCCTGGTATTTTTACGACCGAATGTCAGCTTTTCCTACAATGGAGTCGCCAGGTGAAATATAAAGTGAACCTTATCACGTATTCAATCCTTGTTCACCATCAAAGACTAAAATTTAATTTTTTCGTTCTCCCAGGGAAAAAATGGTTTTGTTTCTTTGTCCCCGACAACGACACCAAAAAGATGTTGGTCCTGAGATTTATTCTAAGGCTCAAAGAATAATGTTAGGCATCAAATATTTGAAATGAAATGTTTTTATAAGTGCTTTCTTCTACCTTCAGTTTTCTAAAAAATAATCTTTAAGTGAAATTTATGATAAGACAGTACAGAGGTTGTATCTCGTTATCTGAGTCATAATTATAATTTCAAATGATGTAGAAATGATTGAAAAAACTTTTAGAACAAATCCAGGTATAAATTACATATAAGTCTCACCTTGTTTGTAGTAGAAGAAAAGTGGAAGATGTACCCTTGAAAGGAGATTAAGAATGTAGCAATTCACAGAGGTCACACGTCTTGTTTTTACTCACAGTAATAACAGGGGGAAAATTGTTACTGAATGAACTTATGATATATTATGATCACAGTAGACGTATTACTAAATTGTAATCATTCACTCTTCAAGAACTACAGAAAGAAATTCATAAGAGATGGAAACACAGAGGAAGCACATAACTCAAGTGGAATGAAACTTGGAATCTTTGTCTGCACTTGTATTAATATTCAAAAAGGTTTTGTCTTTTACATTAGGCTAGAAGCAACCCTTAATAGATCTAAAATCTATGTATTTATAGAAAATTGTCTCAACTAAAAGTAGTTGGACCTTCCACAATATCTGCTCTAAAAATAGAATTCAATCCGAATGGAAAAAACAAAATGTAGATATTGTTGAGTTTTGATTTGATGTGATGGCGCTTCATGAGTTCCTTCATTTTCTCCCAGATGCACTCGCTTTCCTCTGTCCATTGAATTTGGTACACATGTCCATCAAGGCTACCACGAATCTTGAAGGCTCAATCTTCTCATTCAATTTAAAGGCGAACATCTTCTTTTGTACTAGTGGTAGCTTTTCCTGTATCTTCTTTGCTTCCTAGGATGTAATTTGATACTGTAAATTTGGCTTCACCAACAACTCATTTATTTGAGAAAATCGATTTGATTCATCTGTTGGATGGCAGATTGAATATTTTCCTTATTCTTTCTGGAGTTTTCCTAATTCATTTCTATTTCAATCTACCCCAGTGCCTCTGAGATATCATTTTCTTCAAATTCAATCAGTTTTTTATTTACAGAAGATAATGTATCCAGACAAGCCTCCTTTGCATCTCTGGAAAGTTTCTTGTTTTCTTCTAGATTTGTTTCCCAAACTTTCAAGGCCATTTCACCCTTCACTTGTTGATAATGTGAGAAAGAGGGGAGACCAAGGATATTGGATTTCTGCTTCCATATGATAAATTCATGAAACTTGGACCTAGCCACACAAACATCTTTTTATTTGACATAAATACTTTTCAGAGAAAGATTTATTTCCTAATAGCATTTATGAATCGTATCCACCTTTTGATATAGCTCCCGTTGGACAACTTGTAACTTTTCATTGATTTCTAATGCTTGTGTTTTGAAAGCAGTGATGTCTATTGTTGTGTTCTCTATTAGGGCCAATTTGGCCTGCAATTGTTTGACCAAATTGTCTTGTTGAGTGATCAAACCTTTATTGGTATTTGAACTCTGGTAAATCAACTCGAGTTTATCCTGTAACTGCTTCATCTGATGCTGATAATTAACCCTAATTTTCTCTATGTCTTGATTCCTTATGCTTTTGACAATTTGTTTTGTACTATGTATTTCATTAGGCAATTGTTCCACCAAGAGAGATTTTTGTTGTAGTTGTTTGGTCAGATTGTCCACTCACCATTGATTGGCAGCGGCAAAAGCCCCTAGTGAATCTGCAACTTCCTTGGCAAACTCAGGATCATCTTGACGTTTTCCATCATACACTATTCTCTGCCTTTTAGTAACTACTCCATCTTTTTGTTGAGATTCTTTCTTTACAATAGCTTTTTGTTTCTTGTTGAAAAAGAAACTAGAGAGAGGAATTTCTTCAGGCAAGATAGGAGTAATATCATCTACATGAACGAGCTTTGAACTAGGGGTTCCAAAATTGATCTGTAAAGGGGTTAATGAGGGAATCAAGGAGATAATTGTTGTAGATCTTTCAGGAACTATCGTATTTAGGGTGCCAGCAGGAGTAGCTGGTGTTGAATGAGGAAAAACTTGTCCATGATTCATGAAAGCTTCAAATTGGGCTAATATTTGTTGATCATTAAGACCTAGAAATGATGATTTTATCTCTTTAAATAACCCTTTTGAACTCTTCAAAACTTCCTCAGCTTTGTTTTTAGTGGAGCAACTTGGCTCAGATTCTTTGGGTTTAGCTTCCTGTGAAGATGGCATGGGCTTTGACTCTCCTTGTAAGATCTTAGGTAAATTGTTTCATGTATGATTTTGGAAGCTGAGGAAACCATCCTGTTGGTTAGGAGGTAGAGTCTGGAATCTACTTTGAACTTCTTCATAGGATCTAACTCCCCTGAAAATCTCATCATAAGGAGACTCCTCGTGGATGTATTTTTTCATGTTGTATTGAGCCAAATGATTCTCCACTATCTTATGTGGATCATGTATTTTGAATTCGATGTCAACTAATTTGACATCTTCTAATGTTGTAGCCTCGACTTTGGTATGAACAAAATACGACAATATAAACATACCAACCTGAATGGGGAAAGCAACCCATACCTTTTTCTGAGCCGCTTTTAATTCCTTGGTGATACCTCCTGCTAATGTTTGGTATGCCACTTCTCTTCACACCATTCTGTCAGGTAAAAATTGTGGAAGGGCATGAGGAGGAACAAAACAACCAAACACTCTAATGTAGGAGAATTTCTCCTCGATGTACCATTCTGCAAGTGTGCCTAAGTTTCCCATAATCTTCTCTGAAATCCTGGGTGACGGGTGACCATAGATAGTTGTGTGAATAGGTACCACTACGCTATGATGGATTTCGTAAAAGAAATCTTTAGCATTTTCTTCCCATAGTTTGGAGTGGTAGAAATGTATAGGCTCGAAACTAGCTGGGGTCCAACTCCAGTTCATCAGGGGGAATGGGGCCTGAAACAAATGGCATCCATGATATATGCAGACATGTAAAAAGGAGCAGGTTTCCCTTTTGATTTCAATGATTGATACTCGACAATTTCCTTAGCTAGGTTATCAGAAAACATTTTAGCCCAATTGAAGGTATAACCCTCGGCTACTTCATTCATTATAGGTACCCACTCAGCTGAGAAATGTGCAGGGTTCTTTTTCCCAAATAGATGACAAAGCATCATGGCTATATATAATATATGAGCATCTAAGGATGCAGTGGAATACATACCATGAGTGTCGGTTTTGATTTTATCTGGATGTCCCCACCATGACTTGATTATATCATGGCCATTTCTACCGTATTGAGTGCTTCTTTTCTCTCAAAATCCAGGAGAAATGTTGCATTGTAAGTATATTTTGGTGTATAAGAAAGCTTATACATTACTTGTAAGTTCTCCGGTCGAAAAGAGCCGACGGAGGTATTATGGTGCCTGATAACACTTATTGTTTGAATGTCGATGTGTTCTAGATCCCAACTTATCATATCATTATAGGGTATAATCCTAGGCCGTGCAACAGTCTTATGCAATTCTGTCTGTGCTACCAATCTGAGCTTGGTTGAAAAGGACTCGTCATCTTCCTTGACAAAATCGTCTGGACAGTTAATAATCTCATGTTCTAAGATATCATAAACTTGCTTCCAAGACTTAATGGCATCTGTAACTCGCAGAGTCATGTCTGATAGAACGTTTGTGTTTGGATTGGAATCATCAACCGATGCATCTTTCTTCCTCGCATCTTTACGTGGCGCCATAATCCTCAGGGAAATAAAATTAACCTGCCTGTAACAAGAGAAATCTGTAAGCTCTTCACTAAATGAAAAACTGCTAATTACAAATGGTAAAATCACTTGAAATTCGAAGTGTTTTATTCATGAAGTTTGTCCATCTTCGTATTGATTTACTGCCAGAAAATTTATCAAAAATTTAATGGAATTGATTACCTAGTGATTCAAAATCTTTATTTAAATCGTTAACCTTAGTCAATCATAAATGTCATTAATACTTCGACGGTTCGACGTTCAGAAGTTTTCAATATGACAGGGTAGAAATTTCCCGAAGGTCGCATTCCTGGAGAAGTTAATCTCTAATTAATCACTTTTGTGTTTTAATTAATCATGCTTTTAAACATGGTATTAGCCTTAAGTATTTTAGAGATTCGGTATTCGGGGATTTTGAATGAAGTAAGATATAAATCCTCTGAACCCTGAATTTGTGAAGTGATTAATTAACACTTAATGATGATTAATTAACACTTAATCATGATTAATTAAAGTTATTAAATGTTTTATTAATTGTTTAAAACACTTTTTATTTTTTTGTAATATCCAATGCTTCAGCACTTTGATACCTCGGTGATTGTGAACTCAATCTTTATTTAAAACTCCCAAAGGGCAATCTCCCGGAGTGACGTGGCAGAGATGATTTCATTCATGATGATGTGTCAATAAAGGAGAGATGACACGAGTCATATGACTCGTCTGTAAGTCCTTTAGAAATTATCACGAGGAACTGTCTTCGAGACTTTGGGGTTTTGTTGTTTAGATTTCTTGGAACACCCGAATTGTGAAGCTCCGAAGCGACCATTAAAGGTTTTCCTTTAATACTTGTGCAACTTTTATATTTCGGAGATCACAAAAACTATTTAATCAAATAGTACAATTCATTGACGGGTGTTATTGTAAGCACTTTATTAATATATATCGACCAATGAATTTATTTTAAATTAAAAGATAATTTCCTAAGTTTTTTGCTTTTTTATAAAATTATATTTCTAAGAGGTAAAAACAAAAGAACAAAAGTTGAAAATTATAAGTGTTCTAACAGGAGGGATAACCCAAATATGACCAAGTTCAAAGCAATGACTATGGATGAGCAAGTTGACGCAACAAAGTAGACAACTCAAGAAGCTCTCGGGGTAAAGGAAGAAAATCGAGCAACAGAAGCGACCAAGGCACATAGAGGGGGGATATTGTTACTAGAAGAAGATGAAAGAGTTATCGCAATATTAGGGGAAGAGACTTTAATCAATCCTTTGATAGGACCTTTGAGAATAACTCTGGTAGGTGCAAGCGAGGAGGCAGAACCAACTAATTCAAATACAATTCCACTAGAGGAGACCGTTGATCAAGAAAACCTCGACCCAATGTCACCACAAGCGGGATCGTCAGTGACTATTATAGCTCAGTGAAGGTCAGCAAGAGCATCAAGCAGGACGGGGATGCCTATTGTCCTCATAGATTTAATCACCATATATGACAATGAGGAAGGTTCATAAGCTTCACGCATAACCACCGTACCAATAACATAAGAGGAGGAGTCAGGGGAAACATCTGCTCCAACTTCCGATGTTTTGATCCCACACCCCCAGGAAGGCGACCATGAGGCTAGGAACACTCTTGACACTATTTTTACCAATCAACTGGGAACACAGCCTCAATGTGACAATGCTAAGAACGACTTGGATGTAGGTGAACAAGAAGAAGGAATAGAGGAGCCAGAAATCAGAATCTCAACGGTAGAACTCCCAGCTAATGTTGATCCTTCGCCTACCTCCCCAGCTATGAAAAAGACTCCATTAGCCGACGAGGACCGGCAAGAGGCCAAGTCACCATAACATACAGGAATTTCCCATGTTGAGGAATTACAAGAACTTGCCATGGAACATCTATATACAACAGGAAGCCTAGGTAATACTCTGTCCTGGGGAGATCAACAGATTCCTGAACATGTAGATGAAGTCGACGATATATATTCAATTTCTTATGACAGGTAAAGGAAAGTTGTGATGAGAAGAACAATCAAGAAAAGGAAGCTCACGCTCGATTACACACTTCTCATAATGACAAAGGAAACATTGTTTGACACATAAAAATCTAAGATGAATGAGCTAATCGGAGCAGGTATGGCCATAACCGATGCCACTTTAGATAGGGAAAAAAGGGATGAAAGGGAGGTAGCTTCCATGAAGAAAGAACTAGACCATCTACGACATCAAGCGGAATATTACCAGAATTCAACACAGGCAGTGGTACTCCTGAAGAGTGAGTTCTGAGAGATGTATGCGCAATTCACAAGGGACAAAGACCTCTTTACCACTCGCATAGCGGATTTCCAAGAAGATACCCTCATGGGGTTGGAAACCTATAAAGAAATGCAACGATGGTATGAAAATGCACATCAAGCTTTAGAACAGATATACTACATCAACGAAGTGCAAAAGGGTTGAGATACAAAAGAGCATGGTATCCGAGTGTTGATGAATAACAACATCGCCTGAATAAGGAAGGAAGTTGAACACTGGGTAAGCATGGTCTAGGAACCTCAGCAGAAAATGCAGGAAATATGGGGACATTGTGAGAAAAGTTGGAAGAAAATCAATCGATAAATGAGGAACATTGACCTACCAGAGTTTGGTCCACCAGAGGATTTAACTGATTTGCATGACACAGTTAAACAACATGAAGAGAAAGACCTAGCATGGGAAGCAGAGATTTTGTAGATTTCAAGCATGATCCAGGGTCAAGGAAGTTCATGGAACCTCTGATTAAAGCTCTTGCAGTCCTACAACGCTTAAGTTTCAATCTAATCAAGTACAAGGAATGGGCAGTTGAAACAAAGGAGATCCTCTCCGCTCTGATGGATCAACAAAGGTTCTCGTATGCAAATACATGCAGAGATCTCTTCGGCAGGTGGTCAGAATACGAGAGGAATAATCCACTTCAGTAAAACCACCAGATGATCAAAAGAGAACGGATAGATAGATTCTTCCACGTGGCGTTCTCTTAACTTAACAAAACTTTAGTAGCTATTTTTAATTTAGTTATTTTTTATAAATAAGGGCATCGACTTTGGATACAAGGTCGATGGTTTTGGAGAGAAAGAATTTTTCTGAAATTTTGCAAGAGAACTATTTTTGTGCAAGTTATTTTAATTAAGAAAATTTGTTTAGAACCAAACACACTTCTATCATCTAAGGTATTGGCCCTTGACCAAGTTTTGAGGAAACATTGGTCATGTTTGACCACTTTTGGGACTTCGACAGGCTGGTGGAAGATGGAGAGCCCAGGCGGAGCTGAGATCGCGAGATCTCACTTATTTTGTGGGCTTGTGGACCCAACAAAGAGTTTACTAGGGTTTATGTAATGGATTATGGGATGTCAGCCCATGGGTTTACCCATGATTAGGCCTTTTTGTAAATATATAAATAAGTAGCTAAGCGATGTAAGAAGCGGGGTTGGTTGGTTATGTGCACAAAATATTGTAAGTGTTAAGGTTGGCTTAGTGCAAGTGGTTGTAACTTTCTTTGTGCAAACAGACTGTGTGGAGTTGGCCCCGTGCCTTGACCTGATTTTGGGAAGGAGGATCTGGTGCACAATGCACAGATCTCTTGTCCTCTGCGAAGTTTGGCTCTGTGGCTTTGTGCACAGGAGCAGATGAATGTAAGAAGATTGAAGACTAATCAAGAAGAAGAAGAAGTTGGTGGACGTAGCCCCACACTGTGGTGAACCACATATATCATGTGTCTTGATGAGCTTTGTGCAACGTGAATTATGTTGTTTATCTGCTTAGTGTTGTTATCATGTATGATGAATGCATCTGATGTTGTTGCTTAGTGCTTAATGGTATTAAAGATAAATGAATGTTATATCTGAGCTAATTCTATGTGCTAAGTGATTGAAAGTGCTTGATCGTTATTGTTACTACGTTGACCTGCAATAAGGGTTTAATCTGCGATGTGAATGAGACTCACGAACTAATGCATATTGTTGTCTAAGTGCTCTACTAAGTATTGTAATCACATATATGTGTCACATCTTAGTTGTAGACACATGAGTCATGCAACCCCCCTGCCTCTACCTCGGGTGAGACTTCATCTGCTTCGTAGATGTTGTCGAAAGGGCTGGTAGTTAGGTTTTTGTTGGTGTGTTGTTGAAGCGTTGAACCCTGAGTCTGCCCCTGTGCCAACAAATGGTTCCGTTGCCGAGACCTGAAACTGTGATTGTTGGGAACTGAAGAAAAGATAAATCCCTGTGAGTAGATCTACAACTATAGTGCGCAATATTCTAATTGACTTGTGAAGATCTGTGCTAAGAAAGAAACCTGATCTAAAGAAAAGAGGTAAGATCTAAAAGCTTTGTGCTCTGCTAAGGGTAAATATAAGTGGAAATTTTTGCTTCGAAAACATGAATCTAGGTATGTTTAATAGATTATGTCCTAGTCTAAATGGTAGGGCCTAGTTAGAAGAAATAATTGATCTGAATAGAGAAATATATGTTATTCCTATGCATAGAAATAATTTCTGGTCTAACAAGTGGATGCAGGAACCTAGAAAGAATTTTTGCAGATTGCAAGTCCAACATTGTGATCCCAGTGCACAGTACAGGAAAGCCTGAGGCTCATTTAAAAGAAAGACATGATTGACACTGTGTTATAACTGCATAAGACCGAGACATCTTGCTAAGGAATGCCCTCGTACATGTCCTATTTGTCTTTGTTGTAAAATTGTTCATGAAGTTGAGGATTGCCCAAGGATGATTTCTAAAGTAGAACAAATGAATATGAGTCAAGAGAATAAAATCATGTTAGAGAAAGATTCAGAGAAAGCCCAGACTATGATAGTACAGTTAAAAGAAGTAATGGATGATCACAGAGACATCAGTTTACCAGAGATCTTGAAACAAAAACAATGCATAGTTACAAGAATAGAAGACTTTGACATAGATTGTTTATTGGAAGAAGAAACGCACATGAATATTATGCCAGAAAGCACTTCGGAAATTTTGGGAAAGCCTGCTATGATACCTTCATTGGGAAGGATAGGCTTGTTTAAAGGAAAGATGATAACCCTATGTGGAAGAGTTACTAATATACCTATGATTGCTCATGAAACATCTACTGAAGAATAATTTGAAGTCATTAAATTTGTTGAGAACAATGCGCCTTTTCCAGTTTTATTAGGAAAGACTTGGATTGAGAAGGATCAGATCAGAAGGAACACAGAGGAAGAAGCTACATAACAGAAAAAGCAAGAACTAAGGGAATTCATAACCAAAAAAATAGAGTGACTAATAGAAGAACAAGAGGATAATTCAAATCAACAGAGGGCAAGATAATTAGTTGTCGAAGTTGAAAGAATACAGGAAGGCTTGAAGAACCTGTCCGTGCAGGAAATAAGTATAGTCACTCGGGAAATATTAAGAGAAGGGACATTAATCTCGGAATCTGTAAGAGCACATTAGCAGTGCGAAGTCCTTACACAAGGAGAGAATAAGAATACAAATTGGAAGAGGATTCCAGAAAGTGTTAGAGAAGCTCAAATCACAAGTAAGAGGGCCAGGAAGCTCAATAAGAAGAAAGCTAAGCTAGAAAAACTATGGGAAGCTACAAAGAACAGAAGGAAGACTTCATAGGAGGCAGATCTACAGAACTTGAACCTCGCCGGAATAGCAGAACCACGCAGAATGGGACTTCGCCATGGCAAAGCTATATGACCGTTGGAGGCGCCCCGACCGTTAGAATGACGCCCAAGAACAGCTAGAAAATGCATTTATGACCGAGTGGTTCGTTGATACCGCGCCATAATGGACTGATTCATATTGATTGAGGCATTCCTGCCCGTTGGAGGAATCCGTTACAACTCTTGCTTATTTAACCCGTTAGACGCTGCGTCGGAACCACTTTTTGCCACCTGTGGTTATCTAAGCTAAAAGAGAATCAATTGTATATCGAGCTATAATTTCTAGACCTCGCCATCTGTTTGATTACCTTGCTTATCTGTTCGCCTACTCAATCTATTTGTCTACAAGTCTGAATGTCGAGCGAACCTAGCGCGTTAGAGAAGTCTGTGGAGCAGATTCTTGTGGAGCTCATGGCTGAGAGAGTTATGTCTGTAGGAATACAGGCGTCATCGACTGGGGGACTACAAGAATCCCCTTCGACTGGACATCGTTCTAGTCAGACCGTGACTGAGAAGCGAAGCAAGCACCGCGACGATCTGGCTAACGCGAAGCAGATCCCATCGATCTTGCTAGATTACATACCGCCTTTGGCTGGCACGGTTAACCGCGGCAATATCCCACGTGACTTTGAGTATACATTGATCACTACATACATCTCGAAGGAAATACATGTAGTTGGACCCCATTTGGGATAGATCCTAGCTCTGAAGAACAAAGACTTTAATCTCAACGACAGAAAGAACTACTCCATGCTCACTCCCCATAGGTATTTAATGAAGACGACTGGGACGAAGCCGCACATAGTCTCCCAGCCATGGATTAAGGAGCTCGCACAGTCAATGACATTGAAAGTAATGAAGATCCCTCATTTCGACCGACATCGGGAGGTTAACGCTTGCGTTAAACTCCTCTTGTCATGCTATTATTGGATAAATCGGTAGGTGCAGACACTAATTGATCTCCCTAGATCCACCTGGATCTAGAACAAAACAAGACAGGACATAACTCTTTCTCTAATTTACAGTCATTGAATCTACTACCGAGAAGGAATGGGTGACATCCTTTATATCACTTCCTTAGGTCTCTGTTGTTCCTACTTCGCTCCGGTTCTCTTGTGAAATCAGGTCCAAGACAACACAAACCAACTAAAGTGAAGATAACAAAGTATATTCAATGTCAACCTATGCATATGATCAAGGAGTTATGCAATAAAATAAGGGTGATTTTATGGGAAAGGGACATGTCGTTGTATTATATTAAATGAAAGTAGAAGATACAACCAGATCACCTTGATGTCGCAAGCTTCCTTTCAGTGATCCTTGGTTCCAACACACACACTTGCTCTACACTTGTATGAAGAAGATCCAATACAACTTGAAAGACAAATAGAGTATTCAAGCTTCAATCCAAATAGGGTTCTTCACACAATTCTTTCATCAATTCTCCATTCAATATTTCTTAACCTCTTCCTTGAGGAACCTTTCATTATATAGGAGAAGGAGAGATGGTTAAAGGGATGAGGATGATCCCACTAAATCTGAGAAGTCAGTAGGATGACAACCATGCGAATGCCACCTCATTTTCTAGAAGATTCCCTTCTAGAACCTTCGTAACCTCTTCTCTTTTCCAAGCTTTCAAACAGGTTCGCACCCTACCTATAGAGAAGACTGCGAACAATTCGTACTCCAAGTATAGGGTTGCCTGTGAGAATGAAGGATTTTCGCACCCTATAACATAGGCAGCCTCCGAACTCATCTTAAAAATATGCTTTTTAAAAGAAGACAACAGTCACTTTTCTCTGGAAAAAGGTCTTCATGAGAGCCTGGACACATAACTTGTAGAGACATCACTAGAGTGACCAAAATAATGTGTAACAGAATGCCCCCCAAAGTATGAGGCTAGAACTCGTGACAACATAAATACTTTGTAAAATGCGTGTGTGTGTCAGAAACAAGGAGCGCACCTAATCGGAAACCTATAAACAACCAAGCATCTGCAGAATATAATACCAGTTCTGAGGTAGGCATTCCCATGCTCATATCACAAATGAATGAAATCATAAACGTAGGCCATGGCCAACAATCATACACCGTGGATCCATGTCATCAAAATACTACATAGCCACCAGGAATACACTGTGGATCTATGTGTCGATACAAATCATACATACTCCATCACAGCCTGGATCAAAAAGATGAGATCCAGGGTCTTCAATCCCATCACCTGAAAGTACGAATCTAGCCATGTGATTACATGTATTGAAGTCGAACATGGTAGAAACCACTTGATTACCGGTCATTGATGAAAATCATTAACAAGTATGAGGGAAACCATCATTGAAGTACAATCTGAATGAATGTGAATGAATGAGTTGAAGTCGAACACTCGGCGGAATCTCTCGATCAGGGATCAATGATGTGAAACCCCTGTCGAAAGCGAAGAGACCTACCATTAAGGCATGCAAGTTCCAAGGTACTAAATGATTTCTAAGTCTTATTCCCGGATAATGAGTTGGAGTCGACAGAAAAAGACTCGTCAGAAGAGGGCTTTTATGTATCCCCCATCAATGACATAAAATAAGTAACAGATTTTGAGGGTGAATCAAAGTATAAATATGAGTTGAAATGGACACAGGGAAGGTCGACATGGTAAGAATGGACAACTGCAGATGGCCGACTCAATGGAGGGCTCGTTCGAACTTCTCTTGAACATATGAACGACACGACAAAGGACTTGGCAGCATTGACTCAAAGACGACCTAAGATATGACCTTGTAGCAAGTCGGACGAGAGACAAATGGATTTTCCAACCCGGATTCAAATGACGAATAGGGGGTGTCGTGTTCAAAAGTGACGCTTACTACCATTAATATGAATACGAAAACACATACCTTTCCCAAAATTTCCCCCACCATTTCTGGAGAGTACCTCTTTATTTTTACACAAGCTTGAGGAGGATAACATATGATTGTCGATGTAAGCTCATCTTTCGGACGAGTCCCTCGAAGTACATTTAACGAACCCTAGGAAGGAGTGGTTCGGTCCTATCATGGGTCTTTCGATGTTTGTTTAATGAGTCCAAGGATAGAAAACTCAGGGGTTTTTCATGTTTTGAGAGTCTAAAAAACACTTAAAGAGAACTCTCCCAGTTCCTTTTTCGTAAATTAGTTTGACGAGACTGAAAAAGTGATAAACTATCGTCTGTCGAACGTTTTCTTCAAATACTTTAATGAGCATGAAAAGAACAAGATCGCTTGGCAATCTTTTCATTTTTATGGAGCGTGAAAAGAGCTTAAAGGATACTCCCTTACGTTTGTCGTTTTCGTGTTACCATGACGAGTACTAAAAGACGAGAAAAAGAATACTCGGTTGCGTTCTCATGTATTTTCGAGCGCGAGAACGAACGAAGATTGAGCTCGAGGTTTTTCCTACAAAAACCCTAAAAAAGTAGTCATACATGTGACAAAAAAGGAAAAAATACTCGTACACCGTCGTTCGGACTTCGAAGTCACTATATCTACGAAAAACCATACTGACAAGGCTATTAGGTTATTAGGTTTTTTAAGCAAAGCAATAAAAATAAAAAATCAACAAGAAAAAGTAAAAAGTGAATAAATATGGGAGAAAAAGCCTTTTTTACTATTTCATTGTTACTTCGCCAAAAACTTGTCCAACATACCTCATTTTCCCCTAAATTTCTTTGCTCAATTGCGGGAGGTACAAGCGATCATTAGGCAAACGGTTTCAGCCAACGAGGTAATCTCCTAATTTTCCAACTTTTTCACGGATGAAAATTGATTTTTATGGGTAATTTTAAGTATTTGAGTCCATTTTAGGGCTGGTGAATGCGCTAAGGCATTCTCGCAGGTGAACCATTCGGGGCCTACGAGAACCTAGGATTCTCGCAGCTGAGCTTCAAAGCACCTGCGAGACTCTCGCACTGTATGTAAGCTTCACCTGCGAGGGTCGAAAGATAGATTTTTATGCAAATTTTCATGAAATAAAATATTGTGCAAGAGGTTAAAACAAGTCGTTGACTTCCTTCTCGTGGCTCCATTGCAGGTGTTGACCATCACGATGTTGGAGTGGAGGGAAAGAGAGCACGAGGAGGATGATGCCATTGCCGGGAACGATCCAGGTACAATCGCTGCCCTTCGGGAATGTGGGCTCTTAAAAAAAATTAGGATCCCGGAAACTCATATTGTTAGAGTACTTGGTCCAGATGTGGGATGTGGATCAATAGTTATTTCATGTAGGGGTCCACATGCTGACACTAGATATCAAGGATATCTATTTTCTGATGGGGTTGTCACGACGTGGATACCATGCTACTCTGACCGGAGGTAGAGGCGACGGACTTCCTATGAGCGAGTATGTTCGCCGATATTGTGTTCCCAAGGCGGAGAGAAGCAAGGGTAAGGTCACCATCTGGGGTGTCCAAAATCTGACCTTGCGGACTATCTTGTTTACCATTGCACGCATAGTCGGGAGCGTTGCTCCGCACATGGCTCTCCAAAGCTATTTCCAATATGCAATAGAGTGCACAAAGCCTTGGGTTTTCAACTGGTTGGACGCGGTTCTCCGCAGTATCAAGAGGCAACTGACAAAGTGCAGAAGGGGTGACCTGAAGCAGTTAGGGTACAAGTCACTTTTAGTGTCATTATTCCTCGAGAGGGTCCCACTATTGTGACTACAGGTAGATTGGGGTTTACCGGTCCCACAGGATCCGAGGATGCTGAGGTGGTGTACCCTCATGGCTCAGCACGTAGCAGAGACTGTAATCAAGTATAATAATTCATTTTTTGATTGGTTGAGGCCCCAGATGTTGATGATCGATGACTACGCATATGCCGGTTTCGATTTTCGAGGAGATCCAGATTTGGTCGTGCCTGAGGATGCTCAGTGGGGTGACTTGGGTGAGAAGTACAGATTTTGTTCTTTTTTAATGTTTTTGCAAATTTTATTATATAAAATGTTTTTATGTTTATCCAATGACTAATCAAAAAAATTCTTTTGATGACACAGATGTGGGGTCATATCGACCTCCAGGAACGTCTCCCATTCAGAGGCGAGGAAAAGTGGCTCCAGTGGCAAGATGGGATGCCGAGGACTACGAGGCAGTGGAACAAAACTTAGAGGGGTTGACTGCTGATGTCCCGGACATCGCTATTGGGGAGATCCTGAGACGTTATCAGCGCCATACTGTGGGTGTGTCCGAGTCTCTCAGTCGACTGCTCCATAGGGTAGCCCGAGCAGTTGTATGTTATTGTGAGCGTCATCCGTGATGCTATTTTGTGGAAGCTATGGGCTTCATATTTTGAGATTTTGATCTTTGGATAGAAACTTTTTGTAAAAACTTTCGATCGTTATATACATATATACGGCTTCTACCGGCTTATTTTGTGTTGTATAATACATGTGATGTGTGATTGGTTCATAAATGTCCCAAATGTCTGTCTAGCACATAATTAGCTAAGGCATCAGTCAATGTATTTAGACATCTAGGAATGTGTTGATATTCGATATAATCAAAATAACGTTCCAAGAGGCGAATTCGTAAATATACCCGTAATAAAGTAGGACTTTGGATAGCACAGAGATTACTTAATTGTAGTACTACTAGCTGTGAATCGAGTCGTATAACCAGATGGCGGATATCAAGCGAAATATCATGAATCAACAATTCGATGACGGTGCTATATTCTGTGATATTATTGGTCACACGACCGAGGCACACACCTTGTAGACTGATAAGATCGTTTGTAGGTGCGTAAATTGCCCATGCAACAGAAGCAAGGTTCTGAGTACTACGACTAGCGCCATCGACGAAGCCGATGTGGGGTAGCGAAGAATTCGACATCTGGAAACCAAGCACAACGCAAGATAAGCGGTCGAGGGCAGAGACCAAATAACGAAAAAGCATACTAAAGTAACACACAAAATGTATGATACAATAAAATACAAGCACTCATGCATAGGTGATCTTAAGCATAGTACTTCTTTAAGTACAACCCATTTTCGGGTTCACTCAAAGGGATATCATCGTAGTCCACCAACTCGTAAGCTCCTTTCTCCAACACTCTTATGACAATATAAGGACCTTGCCACATAGCTTCAAATTTTTCGGCTCCTAGCATATCTCGATCTTCTTCGTAAAGGAGAACCAAATCACCTTCGGAGAAAATGCGTGGCTTGACATGTTTGTCGTACTAGGCTTTGACGCGTTTCTTCTGGGCTTCTATAACTAGGGTGGCATCGCGACGAGTTTCGTCTAGTTGCATGAGATACAACAGACGCTCTTCTTCGGTAGAAGTGTTTGGGAGAAGTTCAACGACTAATTTTAGAGAAGGTATATCACATTCAATCGGCAAGATGGCTTCTAGACCATAAACTAACTGGAAAGGTGTAAACCCGGTAGCAGACTGAACGGATGTCCGGTAAGCCCACAATGCTAAAAACAACATCGTGTGCCAACTTGTTTTGTGAATCCCTATCATTCGTCAAAGCATGGTAATGAGAACTTTGTTTATTGCTTCAACTTGGTCGTTGGCTTGTGGGTAATAGGGTGTTGAGTTTTCATGGCGAAGACCCAACTTTTTGGTGAGTTCAGACATCATGAAGTTTCTAAAGTGGCTACCGTGATTAGTAATGATAGCTTGAGGAACATCAAACCGAGCAATGATGTGATTGAATATGAATAATATTGCAGTCTTTCCAGTATTGTCGAATGTTGGCATCGCCTCGGCCCATTTCGTAAAATAATCTACGGCTACAATAAAGTATCCATGCCCTCCGGCCAAGTGAGGGTGACATGTCATGAAATCGATACCCCATTTCGAAAAAGTACCAACGGAGACCACAGGGTGTAGAGGAGCAGGGTGTGATCGTATTTTGTTGTTGTAGGTTTGCCAAGCGTGGCATTTTTGGACAGCGATTATACAATCGTTGAATAAAGAAGGCAAAAAATACCTCGCTCGTAAGATCTTCTGGTCAGTAGCATACCCAGACATGTGACCACCACATGCTCCAGAATGGAATTCATTCAGGGCTTTCGCAGCTTCGTCAAACGTGAGGCAGAGTAAAAAAATGGAGTCAATCCCACGACGATAAAGAGTATCATCGAGGATAATATACTAACGGGCTTGGTAGCGTATTCGACGGCGGTCGGTGCTAGACAAATCGGGTCGGAAAGTCTGAGTCTGGAAATATATGATGATATATCCCCATACCAAAGGTCATCTGAATTGATCAAAAAAAGGGATTTGTTGGGTAAGGAATCCTCTGCTAAATTTTTCGTCTCAGAACAGGGAAGGCCGCATATCAACTCGGGAAACACCAAGGATTTCTTGGACTTAGCGCGTTCGAATTCTAAGTCAAACTCCTGGAGTATTATGATCCATTTGGAGTATTTTCCCCCTAGCAATTGGCGTGTAAGAATGTGTTGCATAGGGTTGCAGTTGGAAATCACAATAGTCTTGCGTAAAAGGATATAGTGTCGAAAACGTTGAACAGCTTGGACGGCGGCCAAGGCTAGTTTTTCAACATGTAAATACTTGGTTTCAGAAGTCGTGAGACTCCGACTCAAATAATAAATGACATGTTCGTCATGAGAATAATCCTCCTGAACGAGAACCATAGCGATGGTATAGTCTGAGGCTGCAAGATAAATGAAATAATCCTGACTGTAATTAGGCGGGAAGAGTAGTGGGGTACGAGTTAAAGCAATTTCAAAGCTTCAAAAGCTTTGTTAGTAGTGGTACCACATACGAACTCAGAACCTTTCTTGAGCAGTCGAGTAAATCCAACACTTATCTCAACATAGTTCGGGATGAAATGACGAAGAAAGTTTGCCTTCCCTTGCAAAATTTGTAGTTGGCGAAGTGAGGAAGGAGAAGGAAGATTGAGAATCGCCTCGACCTTCAAAGGATCTACCTTGATCCCTTGACGTGACACAATAAAGCCCAGAAGTCAGCCGGATTCGACGCAAAAAACACATTTGTGCGGGTTTAGGCATATACGGTAGAACCAACATCGGAGGAAAATGGCTCAGAGGTGTGTGGGATGATCGACACAATGCATGGAATGAGTCGGCAGGTCATCAAAATATGGTTGGACAATGTGCTTTATATCGTGAAAGGCATAAGACATAGCACGTTGAAAAGTCACACCGACATTCTTTAAACCAAAGGGTAGTTTTCGATAGGCGAAAGTGCCCCAAGGACAAATAAAAGTGGTCTTGTGTTGATCGGCGGGTACGATATTGATTTGATTATATCCGGAGAAACCATCCATCAAAGAGAAGATTTCGCTCCCAGCGTAATCGTCGGCGATCTGGTCAATGAAGGGGGTGGGAAAGTTGTCTTTAGGACAAGCTTTGTTAATATCCCTATAATCGACGCACACGCGGATCGTACCTTGTTTTTTGTTAACCAGAACAAGATTGGAAACCAAGTCAGTTAGAGCCACAGGGTAAATAAAGCCAACTTTAAGAAGTTTCTCAACTTCAAGCTTGATAGCAGTTGCTTTACGTGGGTGGATCGGACGAAGTCGTTGCCGGACAGGTTTAGCGCCCGGGTATGTCTTAATCTCGTGAACAACAATGTCAGGGTCAATACCTGGCATTTCTTCATAGCTCGAGGCAAAGATGTCACAAAATTCTTGAAAAAGAGATTTATAGGTGACAATTTCATCATTGGAACATGACGCTCTGATGTGCACATTTTCGACAACTCCAGGTTTAATGGATATGTCGAGGGGGACATTGGGTGAGATATTACTTAAGTTCCCTTCGTAGAACATATCATGTGTAGACTTGGGAATGATAGAAATGGCGACAATGGTCGACGGGGTCGAAATCCATTGGTAACTCTCAATGGTGTGTTGTTCCAGGAAGAGGATGGAATGATGATGTCCATCATCCCAAGGGGTATCTTCCATGGACATAATAGACATAATGATCTCGTCGGTAGGAAAAATGACAAAGAATGGATCCAGAGATAACTCACCAAGAGAGGAGGTAGAAGGGGTGGCCGATTGAATGGCTTGATAAGCGGACTCGATCGGACTCAAAGGAATTTGGTCACCATAATGAAGATGATCACCGGCGTTGGGTACTATCCACGGGTCATAAGACACAAGGGTTTAGCAAACAGAGGTGGAGATCTTGTTGATCGAGGCAACAAATGGATGTGGAACATCGAGTGGTGGAATGGGGAAAGTACCCATCAAAGAGGAATCTTTAAGAAGACCCACACCGACGTTCTCATATCCAGGGGGGGTTTTGCAATCAAACGGACATTGTCGGTACGTGTATCAGAGTTGAAAAAGGCCAATTGGTCCACTGTAATGACTTTTCCTTAATGTAGGAAACGTATGACACGGAAAAGAGTGGACACAACTACGCGCATGGAGTCGATCCAGCTACGGCCAAGTAAAAGGTTGTAATCGAGAGGAGCGTCAAAGACTTCAACTTCAACATTTACCGTTTTTCCTTCTAACGTAATAAGAAATAAAGGGAGGACATCGTAAGGCTTAAATCTAGAGCCATTAAAGGCTTTGAGCGTGTTGTGGGATTCGGTTAAAGGAGGAGAGTCGATGGCTTTCCAGCAGGTAATAAACATGACACACGTTGAGGCACCTTCATCAATAACTGTTCTACAAATGTTCTTGTCGGAGACAATAACTTGTATTTGGAATGCGAGTTGGGGGGGTAACCTTGAATGTGATCTTCCAAGTCAAAAATTATTAAATTTGTATCTGTAGGGTCGATTCCACCAATAGCTTTCAACAGTGCCTTCCGTTGTATAGGACAACTCTGAAGGACTTCGAGAGCTGACATCGTGGACGGTGCTTAGGCCAGATTTTCAACAATATTGTAGTTCTGGGTAGCAAGTGCATGAGGATTGAAAGCAGATTTTTGGACAACACCCTTTGGGAGAGGGCGAAGAACTTTATCTAGGCTCGGTCGTTCGAGATGAAGAGGACCGTTGGTGGGTGGAGTTGTGGGAGATGGTTGGACCAACGAAGGAGGTATTTCATCAACCTTCTCTTTGGAGGAAGAATAATCTTTGGCTCGAGTGGTAAGTCTGATGTCGTTCTTCTTTGAATCACCTCTACACATTAAGACATAGGATGTAGTGGAGGGGGAAGGTTGGTTATGAATGACCAATTGGGCATGTTGTTGAGAAGGGAAGGGTTGTGACAACACGGTCGGAGTAGGCGGATTCGAGATCCCTTGAAGGAACTTAGTAACCTCGGCTCGTCTTGGACAATCCTTAGTGTAGTGGTCATCACCACAGATAAGACAAGGGTATCGGGGTTTGTGCTTATCCTTATCGTCAACAGGTTGTGTTTTGGTCTTCTCAGATTGCAAATTATTTCTATCCTCCTTGTTCTTACCCTTCCCTTTTTTGGATTTATTTTTTCCGGCAGGGGTAGATTGAAAAGAGTTCACCTCATAAGTCTTGTCGGTGGGAGGGGTATGAGACGAATCATTTTGAACATTAGAAGCAACGGATTTGGGGTTGTTGCTAAAGTCTTGGACGAAATGGGGTTGGGCATGGAAAGTGCCAATCACACCGTCAGCTGCATGAGAAGCAGCAGGAGTAGTTGAAGTAGCATAAGTAGAAGGACGAGGTGCATCAGGGAGTAAGTCGTAAAGAGTACCCATTTGTAAGTAAACGAGGTCGAGGTATTGAGCACGAATGATCGCCTGTTCTTCTGTGACAACTCCACCCATAGCGATATCACGAGCGATGCCATTCACGAATGATTTCGTGAACCACTCTGCCAACAGATGATCGAGAATTTCGAGTTTGATGAGATGTCGTCTCCGTCACCACTCATGAATGTGATCAGAGATATGAGTGGCTTTGGTTTGTTTGAAAGAACTCAAAATTTCGGTTCCCGTTTCATAATGGATCGGTAACTGGTAGTGGGTGAGGAAAGCCATAGCAACGGGTGTTGAAGTCGGTGAAGAAGCCTCATGGTAATTCTATATACCACTTCGTGGCGGAACCTGTGAGAGTTCGTTGAAAAAGGCGTAAACGAATAGAGTCATCCATCAAAGAGTTGGATGAACACCAAAGGTGAAAAGTCATTACATGATTGTTCGGGTCCTCTCCTGGTTTACCATCGAATTTAGGGATGTCGGATGGTAGTTTGGCCGGTATCGCGGGCCAATGAGGAGAGTGACGGATCAGATCATTTAAAATTCTCGACAAATCAGGGAGGTCCAGGGTGGCTAAGAAGGGTAATTGTCCATTCACGTGTCGGTACTGGTGACTTTGGGGAGGGAGTCCCATCGGTAGACCAGTAGGACCGTAAGCAGTTGGCATATAATGTGAAGATCCGGGCAGATTCGGTTGTTGCTGTGGAGGCAGATAATTTATAGGGTTGTATTGGTGAGGGATGTTCCCTTGAACAGGGGCGTGGGGTAGAGCATTCGAGCCCCAAATAGGATTGGACTGACCTGGATATGGTTGGCCTGAACTAGGGGGTATGAAAGAGCTAATTTGACGTGATTGTCCCCCAGTCGAATGAGGGTTGTTTTGGATAAGATGGTTCCAATACTGGGCTAAATATGGAAGTGTCCATAGGGTGGGGTAGGTGGGGGTTGCCCTCCGATCGGAGGTTGCATCCCAATTGGTATTTGTCCTGCAAAAGGGAATTGGGTTTGGCCTCCTTGGTGAAATTGTCCACCAATAGCAATTTGTAATGAGGTGTGAAAGATTTGATAGTTCCACTAGGGTCGGTGGCTCCGATAGAGGATGGAAGAGGTCCTCTGAAAGGGGGTCGGGGAAGTGTCAGAACGAAACCAGGAACAAGATGGTGCCCAGAAGGAGTGGAAATGCCAGGAGTCCCGGATTGGATTTGTGTAGGAGCGGGAATAGAAGCATTCAACGCATGATATTTGGGGGGAAGTGTTGGGGTGAATCTAGGCGAAAGCGGCATGCCAATGGGAGCTTGGCTAGTCACCGTAATCCCAGTGTGAGGACGCATAGTATCTGGGACCATTGTGTAATGGACCGTTTGTAGGGGGATAGTCAAGATGTGGTCGGCTGGCGGATCGTCTGAACCAAAGAAATAATAGGCAGTAGTAAAAGGTATTGTGTCTGGATCAGATGTTTCGGGCAGATCAGGTGTGACAGTGATATCAACGCCTGCTCCTGAGCCAAAGAGATCCCATCTAAAAATGCGAGTAGTCCAAAAAGGATCTTGACCCACAGGTCCTGTGAAAGGTCCGATTGGTAATCCAGAAGACTCAACAACTATTTCTCCAGAAGAATTCACTCGAACAATACGTCTCACAGAGTCGGGAGGAAGTCGGAAGTCCTCTCGAGAATTGGTAATTCGGAACCGTTCTAAAGAGTTAGTTCTTTCCACTTGTGGAGTGGCAACGTCGTGGACTTCACTCTGTTGAGGAGAGCCCTCCGGTGAGTTGGTAGGCAAGGGTTGAGAACCTTCCAGATCTTCTGGGGGTAGGCCTTGCATTCTACATGAACTGCGTGGAGGGTCAATTGTAATCGAGTTAAAATCTTACGAAAGAAATTCTATGGCCAACTTGGGTAAACAAACATCACGCACTAGTAAAATCTAGGTATCAAAACCATGCAAACAAGACCTTCCAATTCCGAAATCACTAGTTGGTGATGAAATCTAACGTCACGACGACGAGACAAGAAGGGGTTGGGCGAGGGTGGAAAAGTTACGTTGATGACTTGCTTAATGGACTTACACCCTGGTGCAAGCTCCCACACATAATCATGGGTATACCCTCTAAGGAACCCGAGTGAGTTTGGCCAACGTCGATTCCAGGTACCGTGAAGACTTACCCCTTCACAATCACCTTGTGTAAGACCCTACGAAGATAGGCTACTAAGGTTACCACAAATAACAATGATGGCTGGGGAAATAGTCGATAGTCCGATCCACACGCAAGGGCAGGGTATCTAGCCCGAAATCAACTTGAGAGGCTTCCACTCATCATTGTGGGTATACCTTCAAGTGACCCTCGTAATACGTGCAATCTCTACACCGAGATCAACAAAGCAGGGTGAGTAACTCTGTCAATCTCAATGCAACCTCAGGTTTGACCCTTGTGTGAGAAGGGCTTCCAGGACAAAATGATGCAAATGGAATTTGACACTCCTTATCACAAGATACTATTGTGTGTTTTGTCCTTTGGAGAGTGTGTCTCACTGCCTATTCCAAAGCTCTAGCTTAGCTAATGTTGGTGCAAAAGAGCCCTAGAAAAAGTTACTAGTTGAATTTTAAAAATTGTGCAATATTATTAAAGGTTGTTGTTACTCAAGAGGGAGGCGGAGATGAAACCGGTGTTCTGTAAGACTTAGACCCAACTTTGCGTAAATAGAAATGAATGATACAAAATTTCGTTCGATGAATTCTATCTACAGCAGGGAGAAAGGAGTTTTTCTGGAACAATGCAAACTACGATGTACAATTCTCTTTTCAAATGTAGTACCAAACAATCATGAACAATGCAAATTCCCTATTTGTTCTCTTTCAATATTTGAATGCCAATATTTGTCGAATAAATGATTGCTTAAAAAAAAAGAAAAAAAAAATCTTTAATTTTTTATTAGAAACCAAGCAATAGGGATGGAACTAAGAAAAAGTAAGCAACCAATGAAAATGAAATACTCAACAAACACCCAAATCGATCTTTCAATGAAGATAAAAATAACAAACTAACAAGACCAATCTCTTCAAATGCACATGGACAACAATTTTCCAAGTAGTAAGCAATCAAAAAGGACAATTAATCCCAACTTTTAATCCAATCAAAGGTTCTCGACCAAACAAGCACTCGGATTTCAGAATCGGAGATTATACCCTTGTTAAGAAAATGTCAAGAGGTAAAAATTGAGAAAAAATGATCAAGAAGAGTTTTCGATTTCCGAAAACTAATCATTCGCAAGATTTGCAGTCAAGAAATAGTGAATCACTGGCAAAAGAAGTTCTTCCCAGATAAACCAACAAATCTGGGCATCTGAAGACACAAAAATACCTAATCCAAAGTTTTTACAGGTGAGTTCGCAGTCTGGTAGTGGGGTACAGTGCGAGAATTAGGGATTCTCGCAGCCTAGACATAGGCAGGGTGTGAAAAGGTCTCATTGAACTGAACACTAGGGTGCGAACTTCAGTGATTCTCACAGGCCACAGAAATGTACAGTGAGAGAAGGTTTGTAATCAAGCAAAATTTAGAAAAAGGATAGAACTTTTGAATGAACTTCTGGATCGAGAGAGTCTGTAAGGATCTTCTAAAGACTCAGAGATTGATTGGGAATGAAAAAGGGTAGGTCAAGAGAAAATGGCCAAGAAAAAAAACCACAAAATGGGTTACATCCCCAGTGGAGTCGCCAATTTTTGTTATTGGATAAATCGGTAGGTGCGGACACCAACTGATCTCCCTAGATCCACCTGGATCTAGAACAAAACAGGACATGACATAACTCTTTCTCTAAGTTGTAGTCATTGAATCTACTACCGAGAAGGAATGGATGACATACCTTTATATCGCTTCCTTAGGTCTCTGTTGTTCCTACTTCGCTCCGGTGCTCTTGTGAAATCAGATCCAAGACAACACAAACCAACCAAAGTGAAGATAACAAAGTATATTCAATGTCAACCTATGCATATGATCAAGGAGTTATGCAATACAATAAGAGTGGTTTTATGGGAAAAGGACATGTCGTTGTATTATATTAAATGAAAGTAGAAGATACAACCAGATCACCTTGATGTCGCAAGATTCCTTTCAGTGATCCTTGGTTCCAACACACACACTTGCTCTACACTTGTATAAAGAAGATCCAATACAACTTGATAGACAAATAGAGTCTTCAAGCTTCAATCCAAACATGGTTCTTCACAAAATTCTTTCATCAATTCTCCATTCAATCTTCCTTAACCTCTTCCTTGAGAAACCTTTCATTATATAGGAGAAGGAGAGATGGTTAAAGGGATGAGGATGATCCCACTAAATCTGAGAAGTCAGTAGGATGCCAACCATGCGAATGCCACCTCATTTTCTAGAATATTCCCTTCTAGAACATTCATAATCTCTTATGTTTTCCAAGCTTTGAAATAGGTTCGCACCCTACCTATAGAGCAGAGTGCGAACAGTTCGCACTCCAAGTATAGGGTTTCCTGCGAGAATGAAGGATTTTCGCACCCAATAACATAGGCAGCCTATGAACTCATCTTAAAAATATGTTTTTTAAAAGAAGACAACGGTCACTTTTCTCAGGAAAAAGGTCTTCATGAGAACCTGGACACATAACTTGTAGAAACATCACTAGAGTGACCAAAATAATGTGTAACACGTGCTACCATGGAGGATACCTATGGCTCGACAGGTGCGTTACTGTGGATATGACGTTGATCCACTTGATTACAGGACTGAGCATGCAGGGACTGGACCCTCAGAAGTTCTACCCAGGGAAGACTTCAAATTACTCCCTGGTACAATGCATAAAGGAGGACTATGGCGATGTAGAAAAGGGAAAGTGAGGCTACAAGGTAGCCTTTATCCAAGATGGCGTAGTGCACCTCGCTTGCCAACTTATAGCTGGCAATCTCGTCAGAAAGAACCGTCCGACACAGGTTACTGGGTTCGTAGTGGACCTCGCTGGGAAGTGCGTGGAGGGGATGCAAATGAGCTGGGAGAGTTACCTCATCAACGAGCTTGAGAAATATTGTCGTGAAGCGCATGATCAGAGTTGTGAATTCCATTTTAGCTGGTTACTTGTATTGATTGCATTTGTCGCTTGGCATATGCCGGAAGGAGCGACATTTCCAGAAGTTGAGCCATCAGAGCCGTTGGTCGCGAGGTTCTCCACCTTGTGGTATACAAATGATATGTCGAAGCAGTGGCAGTTGAATGTCGTGTTCCATGCCTACTACTAGCAGCTGAAGCGTGCTATTGAGGCATTTCCACGCACGACCCCAAACACATTGCACCAATATAGACCGCTAGCGAAGTTCCGCGTAGATCGACACTTTATCTATATCACTGCATGCAGGGATGGGAGCAAGGAGGAGTTGCAGTCCTATTATAAGCTAACCGACAAAGATATGGAGTAGATCACCAAAGAATGGTCGGCATAGTTCCTTGTACCAGTTGAAGATACATAACTCTCCGACCGTAACATCATAGGAATCCCCTTGGTCACTTGGGTCGAGCATGACAAACAAACTAGCGCGAAGAAAAAGAAGAAAAAGGAGGAAGTGCAGAACATAGAAACTGACGAAAAGGGCAACGCATCGGAGGAAAGTGGGCCTGACTCGCCTGCATGAGGAGGAGGAGACGAAGTAAATCAAGAAGAAGGACGGGAAGATGTAGAAAA
>SNQJ01S0004779.1:228988-246533 GCA_010110895.2 Picea sitchensis
CTAACCGACAAAGATGTGGAGTAGATCACCAAAGAATGGTCGGCATAGTTCCTTGTACCAGTTGAAGATACATAACTCTCCGACCGTAACATCATAGGAATCCCCTTGGTCACTTGGGTCGAGCATGACAAACAAACTAGCGCAAAGAAAAAGAAGAAAAAGGAGGAAGTGCAGAACATAGAAACTGACGAAAAGGGCAACGCATCGGAGGAAAGTGGGCCTGACTCGCCTGCATGAGGAGGAGGAGACGAAGTAAATCAAGAAGAAGGACGGGAAGATGTAGAAAAGCAAGGAAAAGGCGAAGTTACACCACTGAAGGACCCCCCTACCGAGGCAAAAACATCAAAGAAAAGAAAGGTTTCCCCGCAGAAACCTTCAACAAGAAAGAAGACGTGCGCCAGTAAGCCCGAGATGAAGGTCACGCTCACAATGGATGATGTCGATCTAATCATTGCAGTCATGGAGGATGCTTAAGAGGATATCTTATAGCGATATGGAGCAAAGCAAGAGACAATATATGAAGGAATCGAGAAGGAGTTGAAGGAGATACAACAAGCCATCCATTCGAGCCAAGCAATACCTACTGTGCATTCTTCGTCGAAGATTATAAAATTGGGGGATGAGCCCGCCCAATTATAAAGACTAGTAGATGCAACAGAGGCTCGACTTCGTCGAGTCCACGAAGAGAAGGAGAAGGCTACAAAAGTCTTGAAGCAAGAAAATGAGGAGGTCGTGGAGCAACTAAGAGTTGCGTAGTCCCGCGTAACCACCTACGAGAAGGAAAAAGATGAAATTTGGGCGATGTTTGAGGAGGATAATGCAAAGATACGGAAAGAAAAAGACCAGCTGCTCGCAGAGCAGACTGCGGTCAAAGAAGCGATAACTAAAGCACTTCGCTCTGTGTCCGGCTTGGCACAGGAAGAACAAAATTCAGTCGAGATGCAAGTGGGGAAGATGGTTGAGGCCATTCAGCAGTTTCAAGCACAGGTAACAAAGTTGGAGCTCCAAGCAGTACCTAGCACTCCGCAAGAAGTGCGTGACCAAAGGGAGGAAGTCGCTAAGAGCACAGTTGGAAGGATCAAAGTCCTCGCCTTATAATGTAAGTAGTTGAGTGATCGAAGTGCGCAAACCTATGAACGCCTCGCAGAAGACTTGAAGATGAGGAAACTGGAAGCATAACTCCAGGAGGCGCAATAGTAGGCATCCACCATGCAGGTGCAGATGAAGCTACTCACTACGGTCGAGTGAATGAAGAGATCACAGGAGCAGTACGCAGTCCAGCAACAGATTACTACCATCCATAAAAAATTCATGGAAGTTACACAGTGACTACAGTCGGTGCAGGGCAGGACGAAGCCTGCACGATTTTTGAAGAGATTGAAGGACAAGGCTCACAGCTAGACCAAATGGTTGCGACAATGGAACAACGCCTGGAAGGGCCTATTACAGATCAAGTGATTCAGGAGTTCGCCAAGCAGGAAGCTCTAGCGAAGCAGGAAGTTGAGGCGGCTCGAGCTAAGCTCAAGGCCTTTGAAGGAGCGTTGCCCAGATCTGACTGACTCGGGATGAGTCACATGTGAGTGTTGGGGGCATGTTGGCCCTTGACCAAGTTTCGAGGAAACATTGGTCGTGTTTGACCACTTTTGGGACTTTGACAGGCTGGTCAAAGATGGAGCGCCCAGGCGGAGCTGAAATCACAGGATCTCACTTATTTTGTGGGCTTGTGGACCCAACAAAGGGTTTACTAAGGTTTATGTAATGAGTTATGGGATGTCGGCCCATGGGTTTACCCATGATTAGGCCTTTTTGTAAATATATAAATAAGTAGCTAAGCGATGTAAGAAGCGTGGTTGGTTGGCTATGTGCACAATATATTGTAAGTGTTAAGGTTGTCTTAGTGCAAGCGGTTGTAACTTGCTTTGTGCAAACATAATGTGTGGAGTTGGCCTCGTGCCTTGACCTGATTTTAGGAAGGAGGATCTGGCGTGCAGTGCACATATCTCCTGTCCTCTACGGAGTTTGGCTCTGTGGCTTTGTGCACAGGAGCAGATGAATGTAAGAAGATTGAAGATTAATAAAGAAGAAGAAGAAGTTGGTGGACATAGCCCCACACTGGGGTGAACCACGTATATCATGTGTCTTGATGAGCTTTGTGCGATGTGAATTTTATGTTGTTTATATGCTTAGTGTTGTTATCATGTATGATGAATGCATTTGATGTTGTTGCTTAGTGCTTAATGGTATTAAAGATAAATGAATGTTAGATTTAAGCTAATGTTATGTGTTAAGTGATTGAAAGTGCTTGATCTTTGTTGTTACTGCATTGATCTGTAATAAGGGTTTAATCTGAGATGTGAATGAAACTCACGAACTAATGCATATTGTTGTCTAATGCTCTGATAAGTATTGTAATCACAGATATGTGTCCCAACTTGGTTGCAGACACCTGAGTCCTGCAACCCCCCTGCCTCTACCTCGAGTGAGACTTCATCTTCTTTGCAGGTGTTGCCAAAAGGGTCGGTAGTTAGGGTTTTGTTGGTGCGTTGAACCCTAGGTCTGCCCCTGTGCCAACATAAGGTATGAATGTGATTGGACCGAGGGGGACCATCTATGTCTTCGGATTCAATATTTGTTGTTGTATTGAATAAGAGTTGATGTATTTGTTATTTAAAGTTATCTTATAATGTTGCAACAATTCTTTTATTCTAGTTGATGAATAGAAATTGATTGTGTTAACCTATGATTGATAATAGAGCATTGAAAAATACTTTTCTTGCGCTAACTTCTTCTCATGTATATATTTTCTTTTTGTAACTATTATCTCAGACAATGTTGAATGTCTACTAATCAAAATGGTATTAATGCTAGTTTGAAGTAGTTTAAAGCTCTTTCTTTCTTTTGTTATAAACGTTAGAAAAGAACCAAAAAGAGAAATGCATAGCCCGAGGAAAGGCTTAACAGAAAAGACATATATTAAAGCCCATCGATAATTCCAACTAGATCAGGAATCTGGAGAACCTTACCACTCATCAAACGCTTACGAGTCTAATTGGGCCTCTTAAGCGGGTTTGGTTCGTACTGTTGAGTTAAAGGGATCTCGGACCCCTCAACAACGCACACAAAACCTTAAATGAGCGTGCACACCTACGTTTGTGTCCGCGCACGAGATTAACCCAAAAAATTAGTCGCCAACAAATGACAAATGAGAGCCCAAATTCTAGAGATCCTAGGAAAATTTATACCAACCCACGACTGGTGAAGAAGGGGAATACAACATAGAGAGAGACTAGCAAACTCACGTGTGAGAAATTTAAAGGGGTGGCCATGAGTCCTAAAATCACTACATATGAAAATACCTAACCTCCACTCGTATGCAAAGAAGACCCCGTTTATAAAATGAACCCCCAACATAATAGAAACAGAGTTATCTCCGATATCAAGAGCAAAAAACTTGAACTGGCTCAATGAAAGAAGAATTTGGTAATTAAAACCTTCAGAAAGGAGAATTTGAAACTTAGAGGTCGTGAAAATGCCTAGGAGAAGGGGGGAATGGCCATTGATCTAGATTTGGACGGAGCAAATATCACCATGAAAACGCTTGAAATGAATCAATGGACCCATTGCGTTGAAGTCTGGAAGTGCTAACCCACACATGTTGGAGTGAATGTCGAACTCAATACAATGTCCTTTGAAATCTGCAAGGTCTAGAGCATTTAATCTGCCATACCGTCAACCTTGAACTATGTTGAAAACCCACTTCATGAACATTTAGGGGGTGGGGAGAATCCTAACACTTTCATTGATCATGGGTTATCCTTTATCTAGGCTAGTTCCCTCTTTACCCTTTTGACCTGCTTCCGAGTTTAGTCCTCTTTTCATATGAAAAAGGGAGTATTTTTCAATGTTTTTTAAGAGGACTGGAGACCTTGACATTACACCAAAGTATACATGACCCCCTGCAATATTATTATGGAAAATCACCTTGATTACCATCATCGAATATCCACAAATTGTTACCTTTCAAACCCTTATCGACTAGGCCAGTCTAATGCCTTTGAAGAGTGCATAAGCCTTTACCTCATTTTTTATCATTAAACCTGGACCCCGGGCATAACTGATTGTGATATGACCGCCAAGATTACAGATTATCCCCCACGCACATGCTTGAATGAGGTAATTGGGCAACCTATACGAGACAATAAACTTTTCAATGCATAAAATCAGCAATTACCAAGTTATATTTCTTATCATTCACCTTTAGACACTAGATAACAAGTAAAACCAATTGTTGTTGTAAAATTGCAGCAGCAAACCAATCTATATCAGTAATAAGTATTTTATAACAACAATAGGAAAAACAACCAAAAAAATTAGGAATTAAGTCTTATAATTTAGCTTAAAACCAAGGGAACAATATCCAATTGCTAAACAAGAATTTTGATCAAGTTTTGCCACAATATTAAGTAACTATGCAACAATAAATAACAACCCTAATGGATGTAACATTCACTTTATGAGAACAACGAGTTGTCCAATGATTATGCCAAGTGTTGAGGTAGAATTAGCATGCCAATGATGTCATAATGCTATATTAAGTAAGGGTTTTGAGAGTTGTTGAGAGTATAAAGCATCACAAGCATAGAGACTAGTGTCATCTACTTTCCTAGGGAAAATGGAGTCAAGATAATGTATTTAAGGAGGCCAATCAAGATAGAAGGTGAAAGTTTGATGACGATGACCCACCAGGTCAAATTCCCATAGGTGAAGAGTTATGATAACTTTGCTAGCAGTTTCAACACTCAAGTCGTTATCAAACTCCTCAGTCGGGCCCAAGGTCCTTCTTTTTAACAGAGTATTGGATCCTTTATTACACAACAATCTATAATCTGGATATGTGAACATAGTGCTTATCTTAAACACCTTTTTGATCGACGCTAACCCCCTTTTCTAAAACTTGAACACTCGTTCGTATGGGTGTTAAGCTCCTTCTCCTCCATGCAAACAAACATTACAACCTTGCAATGACCTCTAAACCGACATCTCCTTCATTCTTTGGCACCCATTCCTTTAACCATGGAACCAAGGGTTATGACCTTGGTCTTAACCCAAAGGTGGTTTACCAGTTTACAATAGTGGTTTTACTTTATAGTCTCGTGGGCGGGTCACGAAATGGTTTTCAAATCTACCTTGAGGGTGCCTGCAATTACCATACACCAACGCATGTCCTTCCCTTTACACCACGTGATCTAATTATGGTAGGGTTGCTCCTTGTTAACCTTTACACTAGTTACCCGTGGGCAATGATCGTCGACCATCGATCCCTCTTTTTCATCAACGGTCAAATCAGGGTCTTCTCCACACCAGTGCTAATCATTTGAGCACTTAACATTTGGCGCTAATTCTTCATACAACCTCGAACCATGACCAGGTGCTTGGAGCATCGAGCGTTTAACTCCCTGTAGACCATCAAACTTCTCTAATCGGAGTGTCATCGTCGGACTCCAATGATACAAAATCCCCTCTGATGGTTCAGACTTTCTCTTATGAGAGTGTTTGAAGTAGTCTCACTCCAATGGATTAGACTCCAACAAGTTGTGGCCACTTTGACAACTTGCTCCAATAGAACACTACCACGTGTTCCTCCTAGATCCATCGATCTGGGTCACTCTGAGTAGATTGTCGTCGTTGGTCGGGGTCTTTCTTGAATTGTGTCTTCCGACTATTTATAACTCTTATAGTCATTGAACTCTCTGCCTCCACGATTTCATTCAGACCTTGGATCACCACTGATCCTATAGTAATCAATGATGGATCTTATCTGCAGAACACATCATTCTTCCCTGGCTCGATTCGGTGGCACAAATCGCGAAACAAATCAATGGTCATGACTTACTCTTGGGTTGATCCAGTGGTCAATGTTCCTCGTCGTCTATAAAGGGATTCGATCTCTGTTCTTTGCTAATATTCGACACTTGATTGTTCATCCACTATTACAAACCAATTCAACTCGCTAATTCAATTATGAGTTGTCTTAAATAAGGTTCATCAATCCTTCCTATAATGAATTAAGATTCTTCACACAATTTAAACCTAAAACCTGCACAACAATTATGAAGGAGTCTAATCTGGACTTCAATAACTCAATATAGCGTTCTTGAGATACATAGAGACACCAATACAATGAAAAGGTATCCAAACCTCACTCTTACACGTAGAAGCAATAAACACAATGATTATGTTAGTGAATCTCAATATATAGGTTTACAAAAGGCCTCCCTGCCTTTCTTGGTCTAATTTACATTTTGTTGGCCTTTGTTTTGGCCTTTGGCCACACTTGTCCTTCCTCTCTTCTCTCTCCTAATTCTTTGTCTAACTCGAGATCCTAATGCCCCTAAACTTACAATAATTAAAAATAAAGGATTATAATACCATAATTGGTTCATATCCTGAAATATCTCCATTAACAAATTCTCAAGATCCCTCAGATCCACAATATCTTCAAGATATCTACACCTCACCTTAGATCTATTTAGATCTCTACAAAGACTCGAGATCTGCTTTAACAAAGGCATATTCGATTACATATTTGTCAATCTCAATCCAACAAATTATATCCTATGCAATCCTTCTAGAATTAAATAAAACATAGGAAATTACATTTATTTTGAAGTTAGGGAACCCACTCCCTTGGTAAATTCAAAGACCCCTAAGGCCTAATCAATAAGGTTGATTTAGGAGGCAAAATACTCCTACATCATTTGAGCCTTAGAGTTATCCGCTCATAGAACTAAGTCAAGCCTCGAAGGAAGACCACTAAAGTTTATCCACTCATGAACCTCAGGTGTTGTCCCACTTTCTCTAATGCATCTAGCAAGGAAGTTGAATTGAACTAGTCTTGAACCTAGTGGGTAGCCACTCCTAAATCCTAGAACCAAACCCTTGCTAAGATGAACCCTTAGGGGATAACCACTCCTAGCCCTTAGAGCAAATCTCGAATGCTTCAGCAAGTCAAGGTGAAAACAACAAGGGAAGGGGATAACCACTCTTAATCCTTCCACTTAGGGTTTCAAGATTTCAGAAGTACCAAGATAACATGCAAAATTACCACTCTAATAGAGAAAATTACCAAGATGAACCAATAAACTTCACATGCATTCAAAGTAAACACTTACATACAAAACACATTAGCATAAGGAAACCCTAACTCATGAAGAATCCACCATCAACAAGAGAAATGTCCATCCAAAATCACTCCAAGAGGTGCACGTAAGAGACTCCAAGAGACAAGAGAGGTACATCAAAACTTCTCAAATATAGATCCCCACAAGTGGGAGGCGACGTGATGACGAGAAAATGAGTTGAGTGCTCCCTCTTTTTATAGAAGGTAACCAATCACTATAATCCACAATAATAGGTGTAAACTAATAATAATCAGTGCTTTAGGTGGGCCCAACCCCACAAATAACCTCTACAAATGATAAATCATGCAAAATAGCCATCATAAGGCCACATGTGTAGTGACATCAAGCCTCCAAAGGGTGAAGGAGGGCCTCCCAAGGCCATATGTCATTGTCCAAGGTGCAAGCAAGGTGGAAGAGTGCCATATCACATCAAATAATCATGTGGTGTCCAAGTGGCAAGCAAACCTCATCGTCTCAATCAAACCCTAGCACATGACATCATCATAAAAAACCCAACGTCTAAGGTGGAGAGAGGGTGCATCTCATCTCTCCATGGTGTCCAACCCAAACCAAGTGCAATGTCCTCCATCAAGTGGTTGAGTAAAGTGTGGGTGCATTGTCCAAAGTATGAGATTTATGCCCATGTGTGTGCCATCATGACCATATCTGTCAAATGCAAGCCCATTTGTCCAAGGTCCAAGGTCTAGAAGATGTGAGAGCCTATGTTTGAGTATATCAAGCCATCAAATGATTCAATGCTCCGCATCACACATGCCATTTCCTACAAATAAATGCACAATGTCTTGGGTGAAAGTAGGGGACGTCCTTTAAGGAACCATGTAAGGTGCATCCAAATCAATCAAAGTTATGGAATCAAGTAAGACCAATGTTCACAAGGTATAAGAGTCCTTAGATCATATAAATTAAGTTGTTACTTAACATAGAAACCACATAAAAATTTCACGTCAAATATCCCCTTCAAACTTCACATTAGCTCAAGACTTTATGTAAGTTGGCAAGTTTAAGTATAGGAGGACCATTATCAGACCCTATTAGGTGTGCCAACGAAAGCATGGAAGAAAAGACCCAAGTAGAGGGATACGTCTCGGGGGAAGCAAGAAAGAAAAGAACCCTTCAAGAGTAAGTGTGATAGTGAAACGTGGTGGTCTTATTTCATGGCTTATGGAATCATTTGGTCCATTTCTATGAGCGTCTTTGTAGAGGGTGCACTTCTTCTTGTGTTACCCCTTTCTAGGCACTACATTTTTCCAAACCCCTTAATATACCTTTTATCTCGTCCTTTCATTGATTTTCAAGTCCCCTTTACAAGGCTTCAAGCATTAGCATTCACCGCTTTGGGACTGGGGCAAACACAAAATGGATAGAGCTCAAGTATGGATTGTGGCTTTTAAATGTCCTTGCTATACCATTCTTTCTTTCTTTTATAACATTCTTTCTTTATCATTTTTTACTAGTAGCTGCATCAACCTCGACAGTCTATCCCTCTTCTCATGAGAGAATGAATCATGACCCATTACTAGATTTTGGTACACTGTGATAGGCTCCAGGATGGTAAGTGTTAAGTATGGAGGGGAAATGGAACGTTGCCCTTGTGAGGGAGCCCCGGTAATACCCCTGTTCCTTGGGGGTGACAACATGGGACTAGAGTACAAATGATGGCCACCAAGGTGAAACAAGGCAACACACACAACTTCTCGAGCTTACGATTCATTATCCAATTTCAACCAATGATCCTCAAACACGTGCCTAGTATATTAAGCACAACACTTCATATGGAAAATGGCTAATGTACCTTATGATGATGCTGGACCATCATCTCCTAAAGACTGTGCTAATTGGATGTGATGCGCTTTGTTGATCAAGAGTGAAAGAGGCATATGAGAGGGGTTATTGGGATGCCTTCAGTGGATTTGCAGATCATCATCATCGTCGAGATCACTATCTTCATTGTGGGCCATGAGCCATGATCTCTCATAGTTACCCCTGGGCATGGGGGGGGGGGTAACATGACCCACTTGGCTATTTATTTAATCAACCTTTAGGTAAGCATAAAAAATTAATATTGCCCAAGCTTCAAGACCTTGTCTTATATATTTAACGTAGGAGCGTCAAGGTATAGTCAACGTGGTGTACAAAGTTATGCAAAATGATTCATACCTTTGAATTGAAATTTACACAATTTATTGTTATTGAAACTATCCACCACCCATTTGATGACGACAAAACTATTTAGATGAAGACAACATCCTTTATGAAATCTCCATTGAGTGTGTGGATGTACATGTTTGGTGATTTCCCAAGTAGTTGGGACGTAGGTTAGTAGATTCAGGTCTTTTTATGGAGTACTCACAATCGATATATTAAGAACAATGTCCATCGAACCTACAATGCTTAGATAGAGACAAAAAAAGATCAAATGGGCATGATCACCTTTATGTCATCTGACAACGTTATGTGCCCAACTCAGAATTAGATTGGAACATCTACTATTCCAGATTGTAGACAATGCATGCTAACTTCTCATGAAGATCTGGATCTCCCCATTAAAACATTGAAGCAAAATGTGTAAATTCTAACCTTGTACAATATCGACTGCAAACAAATATTCAGAAAAAAGAATAGAAAAGATACAATGGCAAATACAAACATTACACAGAGATTTTTCCCCTAGAAACCCAAACCGGGAAAACCAACATATTCTATATTCATTCATTGTGATACATTGTTTACAATACAATATACATATAGGAGCCAACGACATCCAAAACCATAACCCAATGACCTGGATTAGTCCAAAACCCTAATTCCTTAACAGGAAATAGAAAAACCATCGGCAAAAACCATGTGCTGAAAAACCACTTAAATTACATGACACGTTTCCTGAGGCATGTGTCACGTTTACCGAGGCATAATTATTATTATTTTTATTTTATTTTTATTTTTATTTTTTATTTCTGGGGGTGCTGCTCCCTGGACCCCTGTGCAGGGGGCTCCGCCCTCCTGCGCGCCCAATGCATACACTCAGACACTACTACTCGTGCAAAGAATATAACACATACCCAACAAAATGGGCACGTGAATATAAGTTTAGTCAAACTTCAAGGGTGGCCATACATGGAAGATAGCACCAATAATGGACTTCAAGCATTCAATGAGTGTTTAACTCGGTCCATTGTAAATGCTTCTCCTCGACCACGCTCTTATTCACAGATACCTCAATATCCTCGAACAACATGTTCAACGTTGCCTAGGTATTTCCTATCTAGCAACGCACACACATGTTGAGTAGAGGCAACAATTTCTTCTTTAGAGAGGTCTTCTGAAGCAATTAGATCCACCCTCGATCCAACTGTCAAACTCTTGAATGTCACATTGATCTCTCACCTTTGCTATGGACTAATGTGAAGACAACAATAGATGGTTCATCGATGAACAAACAACTCACCAACATATACATTGGACTCTCATTGGGAGCTCATCATTACACAACGATCTTGAAGCATTGTTCTACAACAAAAAATGCATTCTGGATGAACCTCTTAGCACATGACATCAACCTCTTTCAGGCTTGATCAAACTATTTTCTCACTAATCTATAGCAATCATGATAACATATACATTATTCACACAGAAACCAAACTACAACATCACAATGTTTTATTGATTATACTTTGAGCACTCTGGTCTGTGCATACACTAATTGATAACCTTGTTTATGTGCACGCATGACACACCCTATAAAAAATCAAACATGACACACTAACACTATATATGCTATCCTTACACTACCTACTCTATCCTCAAATGTATAGATCAGAATCTCACAACATCAATTCTCATTTTCCTGGCCTCTCTCACGAGGGAGTCATGTTCAGACTATCTCTGATACTATATTAGAGCAAAATATACACAAATAGAACATAGAGAAGGAACTACTATACAAAGCCATAAGGCCACATCGTTAAAGGCTTGCAAAGCTCTTTATTTATAATGCTTAGGTTAGGATATGCAACAAAAAATGACTCTATTGTTATTCCTACAACTTATACTATTGTTAGATGGCTTCTAGTATTGTGAGGACAACTTCCATTGTTGTGATGACCATTGCTAGACAATGCACTATCTACATAAGTTAACGAGGGTCGATGGTTTCATTGACTTTGTTTCTATATTAACTCTCACAACACTGGTTTTCTGAATTTGTGATGCTACTACAAAGTGTTGTCCAATTGTTGTTAATCCGTGGCAACACGATGCACAAGACCAAAGGTGAATGCGCTCTAGGATTGTAGCTAAATCCTAATTGTTGATACTAGCATCGACAAGTGAGGCAATTAACACCAACTCTCCTGGAGACACCAGTGTATCCCATCGAATTACAACTAGAGGCTGTCACAGATTCACATCTTTCAAATGCCCTAATTTACAAATAATATTAATCCACTGTTTTGCTGGAAGAAAAAAACCCAAATTTATAGTCCCTTTTAATTACCTATCTTGTTGAATAAAGAATCAACAAAAGGGTATGTAATGAGCCACAATAACCTGCCATAATGAGATCACAATGCAATGAGTTATAATCTTTTAGGCATAACAATCATTTGCACTGAAAATCAATAAACAAGCAAGTTCATTTTCAAGAGTTTTATTGTGTTATTCTAAAATAATAGTGTCTGTGGAAGGTTTAATTCATATATAGCAAAAAATCACTAGAAATAAGTATAATTTTTCTTGTGCTTAAATAACAAACAAGGAGTAGCAACTAATTACCATATGATTTTTTTTTAGATCTCATAGAAGAGTTCGAGTCTTTACTAGGTGTGCAAGATGGGTGGATGGACATCACGCAAGAGCCCAGTTGAGGCTTGATCCCTCAACCCCTAGAAGGTGCGTGTAGAGAATACTCTGTAGGGGAAGTCCTGAGGACTGTCCACACTCTATCGTTGTATGCTGATATTAAAACCCTCATGTAGACCATGGGTGCTAAACATGAAAGTCTTGGGGCCATCGAATTTGAAGGGACTTGACCATGTATGCATCTACACAATGCAGAAACAATCTCATTGGTGGTGTAGAATGGAGAGAGAAAACTCGAGCTTCCTTATCTTGAGAAAGTAGTGACATGCATTCATTAAGACCCCACATCTTCACCATACTCCTTATCTCAATCTTGGCAGGTAGCGACAAGCGGTCCAACATTAAGCACATCAAGCCTTAAAATTAAAAGTTTGGCCGTAAGCAGTTTGAAGAGGGTACGCAAGATGGAAAAGGTTGTAAGTAGAGTAGAGATGGTATAGATGGGAGATGGGACACGTGGATGAGTATAATTAGTAGAGTGCACTCATAATAGAGGATGACAAGTGGTGGATTTCAATAGGCCGTTGACAAAGGACAAAAACTTGTAGCACCCCAAGACATATGAATGGAATTACAACCTTTATTAGTGTTGACCACCATACAACCCTCAATGGTGGCCATGGTACCATGTTTTCAAAGCCATAAAGCAGGAAAATACCTGCAACACTCACAAGAATCTACACATAGCCAATAGACAATTCACAACACTAGTCGAGAATGGATCCATGATCAATCTCCCTATCACCATCTCCAACTAATCTATGCACCTTCATCAATGCCAAGGGACCTTACCGTGTCTTTATCTTTGATGTTATTGATGTGGAACGTAGTAAGACACATGTTTCATGCTTCAATATCCAAACGAAACACCTTTCTTGCAATGTCACACATCACAATTATAGAAGGAATGCACATTGTACCAACAATTTCCTATGAATGCTATGCAAAAATGAAAGATACTACCTATGTCTCATCCAAAAAAGAAGAATAAACACACCTATATTCTCTATCACTTACACAATTAAAATTTGCATCCTTGATCACTACTCTACCCGTGAGACTCTCTTATGTCATAGGGGAGGTCACAAAGTTGTAGCTTCTTCTATGTTTGAACATAATTATATACATGCAATGTTTAATTAGCTGATTAATAATAATAATTTAATTTTAAGTCACGGCCACCAAATTGGTGTATGAGATCCACTTGTTTGTGGGACAAGGGACCCCTCCATGGAGTGATTTGATTGCTAAAATCTACGGAGATATACATACCCTACCCCTCTGGATTTGAACATGTAACCTCTTAGGAGGAAACACAAATCGATTACCATAACACAAATTGATTACCATAGTGTTAAAAAAAAAACAAAAAAAATTGTTGGATGGATAACTCCTTTAATTTTCAATATAGCCATTTAGAAGTGGGTCAAACGAAAACACACTGCACGCGACGATCCTGCTGTCCCACCGAGGTCGAAGCGAACTGCCGAAGTTCGTCGTTCATAGGTCCAGCGTTCGAGTCGCCACTTGGTCACCATATTTGTTTGTACTCCCAACTCTGTACATTGTACACGTTTCATTCCCTTTGTTTTTTTGTTGGGTTTTTAGCTCAGTGCTTAAATGCAACGCAGTCATATAAAATTCTATGCTCTAATTATCACACGGCAGGACGAATTCTGGTTGCAACCAGCTAATGAGTCATGGAGGCAGTTGCTGAAGGTTTATGGGATCTGGCCGAGAAACACGAGGAGAGTGGGAACATAGGACCCGCGGTTAAATGTCTGGAAGCTATTTGTCAAAGCCAAGTTTCTTTTCTGCCAATTATCGAGGTCAAAACTCGCCTGCGCATCGCAACACTCTTATTGAGTTACACAGACAACGTAACGCACGCAAAAATTCATCTCGAACGCGCTGTAAGTACATATTTTTACCACAGTGCGGGAGCTTTCAAGTTTTTCATCAATTTCCCTTGCAATTACTCAGAAAATCCTAGTACATAATCGTAAATAATAGTGGAATGTAAAATACTTTAGGTTCTGAAGGCCTGCCACAGATATGCGAATCTCAGACAATGTCTTAACATTTGCAAAGGCAGCTTTTGGGTTTTGTTATCTTAAGGCCGGTTTCTCTTTGTGCACAATCTAGGGTAAACTTTGGTTAGTGTTTGCTTGAGCAATTTACATCTTGGTGCTACAGTCTATTAAGCATAAGTAAGGGCCACTTTGATCCATTCATGAACAATTAAGATTTCTATGGAGGAATTGGGGGATGCGTTGTGTTAACAGCAACTGGTAATGGGAAATGGAAGGCGAAATGGGAACGGAACAATGATTGTGGCTAGATGGTTTCGGGGGATAAGAAATGCGAACCCACCCCCCCTCCGAGCGTATATTATGCATATAAATTAAACTAGCAATGCGCTAATGTAGTGTCAAGATGGGAACGGGATTGGGAGCGAGAAAGGGAATAAGAACAGAACAAGAAATGGATCTCCTGGTTAGGCTTCTGGTAGTAGGCTATGCGAGTGAGTGTGCTTGTCTCAAATGTCCTCAAGGTGGCAATGCTGAATAGCAACAAGAACAACTCAGATGTCCTCAAGGTGGCAATACTGAATAGAAACAAGAACAAATCCATATTTTCTATTCAAGAGAGGGTTAGAAATACAACGCCCCAAGTATACCTGATGGGCAAAATAAACTTATAGCAAGAGAATACCAAGTGTGGCTACAAACATATTTAATGTGGCTTACCCAATCTTGACTCTGTTTTAGTCCTAGAGTCCTTCTCAACTCTGTCCAATGGCTTTCCTTTCGATGAAAAAATCAGTGTCTCCATATCAAAGGAAGACAGTGGATCCCAATTGGTAAAATCTTCTACAACTGGAGGGCCTCTATCTTTAGCAGTGCCGCTCTTCTTTTCTTCTCTTCAATCCATTTTCCTTGGAGCGGGGATTCACTGTCGAGAATTTTATTGCTCTCTGAATAAGACAGATGTACTATTGTTGACATTGGGTTGTGTTACCCCCCAGGGGTGACAACTTCAGAGGTACCCTCATAGGGTGTCATGTTGTTGTTTTGCATGAGCTATCTTGCTCATCTTCTCTAGACTGAGATAGTTCCTCTCATTATCTCCATCAGATGCATGATTGTGCTAGCTCAGCTTTGGTATATCTCATCCTCCTCCCCTCACTCCTCAAATGGCAGATGCAGTATGGACGGTGCATTATTGGCTTCATTGTGATATATTTTGATATTTCATATACTGGTGATTCATTTGGATGTGATGCTATAACTTCCTGGTTAGTCTGGAAAGTGTTAAATACTAAAATGGAATCCGATAGCATTTCATAACACGTATAAGTTTTATTATTTGTCTCATTGTACCTCAAGGGGCCATATTTTTCCTATAGAAGTGTTGTCATTTCTCGGGTCAGCTTGTACTACTGGGTAACTAGGCAAGATAGCGTTTCCACTTTCTAATCATGCTAGACACTTTCCACTATCCTTGTTTCATTTCATTCCGTCCATAAAGAGGTTATCTTGATCATGTATGGCTTATCAAATGTTAAAAGAAAGGTTTGATGAAGAAAGCCCTGTTATCACACAGATTGTAGGTTGGGCAAAGCTCGACCCAATCCACAATAGTGGGACAACTACGGGAATACCTAACCACTGACACCTTAGATAGATACTCCCCTTGCTTTAGAGATGATGAAATCACCTCAAGGGGGCAATCTTGGTGACCCTAGGGGGATTTAGATGAAAAGTGAAGAGATGGTAAGTGAAACCCCTAGCTCAAGATTGAAGTGGAATGATGGCTTGGAAAAAAGTCTTGAATGAGGGTGGATGGTTGCCAAGTGTTGTGCACCTGCAAGACAATGTTAGACCTGCCCGAAACAAGACAAATGATTATAAAACCAAGCCTATATCAAAGGGGATCAAGCAAGAAACCTTGCTGTCCTAAAATTGCAGCAATATATCAGATTTATATCAACAAAGAATACTAGCAATGACTGCAAACTATGTTGCCAAAAGTCAAGTAAAAAATATTAGAAACTAAACTAACAATGACTAGTTTAACTTCCATTGAATAAAGCAAGCCATTAATGGCATTTAGGACTGTTTATTAGATGTTATCAGTGAGTTATTATTACAACCAAGTAGCTGTAGCAAACAAATGCTACAACAGCGAATTCCAACCATAGAAATCAACAAGAAAATCGTCAAAAAGATAGACAATGAACAATAGAACAATAATAGAAGTTTAGAAGTAAATTTCAGCAGTTGGTAAGTGAGCAATGGATGAAACGAGATGGTTTTTGCTGCAGCCCTAATGGCTGTAGCATTCACTTGATTACAGCAAGAAAACTACAAGGCTAAATTAGACGCCCTTAGGGCACCTTAGGGCATAAGCAAACTTATAACACTAAGAAAAATTTCCAACTTGAACAAAAACAATATCTCTCGATTTCACTTTTTCCAATGCAACAATATTATATCTCCAATTCAATTTTAGATTAGTGCCTTATCAATTGGGTATGGGGTCTCTTGTGTAAGGTTGAACCTACAACTTCTTTAGGGATGTAAGCCCTTTTACTCCCTAGGCAAGTAGATCCAACAAGGTAAATCTAGGAGGGTGTAAGCCTTTTTACTCCTCCCAACAACCTTTGCAATGGCTTATTCATTGACAATTATGATAGACTTGGTGGAGGGTGTATGCCCTTATACTCCTCCAAGGGTTTAAACAAGAACAACCATGAAATAAGAAAGAAACACTAACAATATGCAAAAATTCCTTACCAATTCCAAGAGATAGCAATGATAAATCCTCATCTACCAAGCATATTCCATCACAAAGCAAGAATCAAGCACCAAGAGAGATAGCGCACCACTTTAGCTCCAAAAGACAAGTATTAAGCATCCAAGAATTGCACAAGAGAGAGAGAGAGAGAGAGATTCGATTTGCCCAGGAGGGGCGAAAATTTCAACCAAGAGGTATTAAATCCTCAAGTGTTCTGATATCCTAAAATGAAATGTCTTGACCTCTATTTATACAAGGTCATCTAAACAAAGTTTGTTCACTTTACTTAGGGTAAAACACAATTTAGGGAGGCCGACCTCCTCTAATTGCCCCTTTATAAGATAATAATTCAAATTCACAAAAAGTAAAAGCCCTAATGATGACGTCATGCCCTTTAGGGGTGACGTTTTGGCATCTTGAGCAAGTTGTTGGGCTGTTGAGGGAGATGTTGGGCCTCCAAAGGCCATGAGCCTTCTTTCCAAGTGCTCTAGTCCACTGCCAAGTGTCCTCCTCTCCATCAACCATGCCAAGTGTCATCAAATCAACACCACCATCACCAAAACCCTAGCCCCAAGTGTGACGTCATGCCCTAAAAGTGACGTTATTCTTGCAAGATACCAGATATAATAAATATGCAAAACATAAATAAAATGCTAGAAATGGCAGAATAACAGTAATATATCCAG
>SNQJ01S0004780.1:0-11157 GCA_010110895.2 Picea sitchensis
ACTTAGATTATACATACAGTAATTTTTTTCCATGAATGAAGGCATCTTTGACCTTTGTATCTTAGGATTGTATAGTGGTGAATGCTAAAATATAATCCAGTCCCTTCTTTTGATCTTTAAGTTAACAAGGAAATTTGAGTGAAGTGTTTTAATATTTTGATACTCATTCCTTAACAATGTGTTAAAAGTTACTCTCTTATTACAAGTGGCATCTAGGCTTGTATTGGTATTTTTCAAATTTTAACGTATTTTTATTTCTTTATTGCAATGTTGTGACAATGAAATCATTAAAGGTACTTCTTGTCAGCCTGAGTAGGATTTCTGGGGTTAGGTTCATCTAACTTGGATCAGTTAGGATTTATGATTAATCTGAAAGGTGTATTGATGGAGAAGAGGTTCATTTTCCTGAAGCATACATAATTATTGACAAAAGTGACAACACCGGCTAAGATAAGCCAATAATTGATTGTATTGGTGTAGAAGTACAAAGAGGGCATGATAGATAAATCCAACATAGTTTAACCTTGATGTGTGAAAGATAGGGGCACACTAAACTATTGAACTCTTTGTTTCCTTGAGAAGCTTCTAAAGTTTAAACTTTAAATTATAGTATTCATACTGAAACAAATGTACATGGTTTAGGAAGATATCCTTAGGCAAGTGAGAAAGATATAGTCAAGAAACAAGGAAAAATAAGCCTAATAAGTTAGCTAGAATGGTTGCATATCACAACATAGGGATTAGTGAAGAGGCTTGAACAAATTTTCTATAAAAACATAGCTACTGTTGAGATTTGTGTACCTTGGGAAGTGGTCCCCTTGTGTTTGTGAGCTTCTAAACACATGTGGGAAGTACTAAGTACTATGTGCCTTGTACTTTATGTCTAATTTCACTTTGACTTGGGAGATTTAAGTCAAAAGTGAAATTTGGTCATTTTAGCCTAATTGACTATTAATTCACTTTGTGGGTGAATTAAGAAATGTGTGATTTAGATGATGGGGAATGAAGGCAAATGAGAAGACAATAGCTTTTTAAAGCGATATGGTGAATCCTATGAAATCAGACTTAGATTATACATACAGTAATTTTTTTCCATGAATGAAGGCATCTTTGACATTTGTATCTTAGGATTGTATAGTGGTGAATGCTAAAATATAATCCCGTCCCTTCTTTTGATCTTTAAGTTAACAAGGAAATTTGAGTGAAGTGTTTTAATATTTTGATACTCATTCCTTAACAATGTGTTAAAAGTTACTCTCTTATTACACGTGGCATCTAGGCTTGTATAGGTATTTTTCAAATTTGACATATTTTTATTTCTTTATTGCAATGTTGTGACAATGAAATCAATAAAGGTACTTCTTGTCAGCCTGAGTAGGATTTCTGGGGTTAGGTTCATCTAACTTGGATCAGTTAGGATTTATGATTAATCTGAAAGGTGTATTGATGGAGAAGAGGTTCATTTTCCCGATGCATACATAATTATTGACAAAAGTGACAACACCGGCTAAGATAAGCCAATAATTGATTGTATTGGTGTAAAAGTACAAAGAGGGCATGATAGATAAATCAAACATAGTTTAACCTTGATGTGTGAAAGATAGGGGCACACTAAACTATTGAACACTTTGTTTCCTTGAGAAGCTTCTAAATTTTAAATTATAGTATTCATACTGAAACCCATGTACATGGTTTAGGAAGATATCCTTAGGCAAGTGAGAAAGATATAGTCAAGAAACAAGGAAAATTAAGCCTAATAAGTTAGCTAGAATGGTTGCATATCACAACATAGGGATTAGTGAAGAGGCTTGAACAATTTTTTATAAAAACATAGCTACTGTTGAGATTTGTGTACCTTGGGAAGTGGTCCCCTTGTGTTTGTGAGCTTCTAAACACAAGTGGGAAGTACTATGTACTATGTGCCTTGTACTTTATGTCTAATTTCACTTTGACTTAGGAGATTTAAGTCAAAACTGAAATTTGGTCATTTTAGACTAAATGACTATTAATTCACTTTGTGGGTGAATTAGGAGACATAAAGTGAACTTAGGGAACTTAACCCAAAGTGGGTTTGTGAGTGAGATTATTATGGGATGATCTCAACCTTTGATTAGAGATGAGNAGGTTCTAGAGGGGCGCATAGGGCAAGGAGAGGCTCATTCACACTTATGTTCACTTGGAGAGTTTGAGAGAGAGCATTGAGGTGAGGATGGAGGCTATGGTTGAGGGAAGCTTGGGCGCCTCCTTTCATGGAGGTCTCATGGAGGCTTAGACCCTCGTTTATTTGTGGTTGTTGTTCTTGCTTGGAGGAGGGCGCACTTGAGGAGGAGGGCGCATCTATAGAAGTGAGGTCTTGCAGTGGTCAGATTGCTTTGGGGACAGATTCAATGGAGAGGTAGCACACAACAGCTAGTTTGTGTGCAAGGGTTTCTTCACCAAAGATTTAGGGAGCAAGGACGCTTCATTTCAGTGGATTGGACAACAAGTGAGGAGGGCGCACCATGCTGGGGCGCATCGTTCACTCTTGGACTTGTGTTGCAGCTTGATACAAGATACTATTGTATAAGGTTCATTTGTTTCATGTACTTGTTGTATTCCACCTTCTATTCTACACATATATAGACTTATATTCCAATCTGGTTTTCCATGGGGAGGTTTTATCCAGGGTCATGTTGACCAAAAATACCCGTGTTCATTTTGATGTATGCTAGAGTTTAGAACAACTTTATTTCAGCAATACACATCTAGAGGTGTGTTAGATATTTTATGGTATGCATGTGCTAACCTGCTGGTGACTAAAACAACATGCTAGAGCACCTAAAAGCCTATGTAACCGTAACGAAACAATAGTGAAGTTCCTGATCTGTTTGTTGATATATAACATCAACAAACAAGTGTGTGACAACATAAACTTAGAGCCATCTTGAGGTCAAAGACAGACCTAGATGGTAGCCTGTTAGGACCTGGAAAAATCTACATGGTATCAAAGCTAAGTGGCTAATTTTTGCCGATTTCTGGACAACATTTTGTGGACAGTCCTAGACACCTTTTGGGAAATTCTTTTGGATAGCCATTGACAGTGTTTAGTGGAAGATTGTTCGCACAACTTTTGTGGAGGGTTGTAGGACAATTTGTGGACATTTTGATCAACCTCTTTTCACACCTATTTGTTAGGAGTGAGGATGATTTTTTACGACCTCTTTTCACACCTACATTGCTAGGAGTGAGGTTGTTGTTCGACTACCTCTTTTCACACCTGTGTTGACAGGAGTGAGACAACGCTCCTTTGCAGTTGCAACATCAGAGTGAGTTTGGGCAGTCATGTTAGCGTCTCGGATGCGTGCAGAGGATAGGCTAGTTGGAGCTAGCAATTGGTCTCCTTGGAAGGCCATGATTGTCTTTGTCTTAAAGGACCTCAAACTATGGGATACAGTTGAGGCTCCTGTTGATGTTTCTCCTACTATTGCTCCCGTCTTGTTAGCAGAGTTCAGGAAGAGGAACAATAAGGCAAAGAGAACCATGTGTGATGCAGTGAGGGATCACATTATACCCCACTTGACTGGCAAAGACTATGCATTTGAGATGTGGGCATCTTTGTGCAAGCTTTACCGGAGCTCTAACTAGAACTGGAAGATGGTTCTGTTTGACCGACTTAGGGGCATTCATATGTTCAAGAATGAGTCGGTTACTTCTTACCTTGGCAGATTCACTCAGATCAGAGATGAGCTTGCAACCGTCGGAGAGATAGTGGACCCAGACTATATGGTGAGGACAACCTTAAACAACTTTACCAAACCATGGGGTCCATTTGTTCGAGGAATTGTTGCCAAAGAGATCATGCCCACTTGGGAGAGACTTTGGGATGATTTCGTCCAGGAGGAGACTAGACTTACAACAACGACTTCTGGACAACAACAAACATTGCAGGGTGATGATGTTCTTGCTCTTTGGACAAAGGGCAAGAAGAAGGTCGACAAGGGAGCTCGACAGGGTCCCAAGTTTAGGGCCACGCCACATAGAGAGAGCAATAGTGGGCAGAAGAGAGATATGAGCAAAGTGAAGTGCTTTGTTTGTAAGAAGTCGGGGCACTATGCTGGACAGTGTCCCAACAGGAAGAAGAAGAAGGGTGGTATGACAACTACGACAGAGGAGCCAAAGTTTCAGACATTGTTTGAGAGGGACTGTGCCTTCCTCATATGCTGCACTTCAATTGAGACAACACCCAGTATCTGATACATAGACAACGTGGCTTCGAGCCACATGACTGGTGTGAGGGAGCATTGGACTGATATCAGAGACACAAAGGTCAGGATGGAGATTTCTCTCGGTCATGAAACCTTGGTCAGAGTTGCTGGGATTGGCATTGTTACCTTTCAGAGAGACGACATGCCACCTATTTCGTTCAGGGATGTTCTCTACGTCCCTGGGCTGAAGAAGAATTTGATTTCAATTTCCACCCTCTAGGATAGGGGTCTTGAGGTGTCCTTCAGAGGGACAAATGTCCTCATACACCCTAAGGGGTCCTGTCTCACCTCAGGGCAGGTGATTGGAGTGAGGGATGATAAGATGTTCATATTTTTTTTTCAACCACTTCATGCCTTGGTAGTGAGTAGCGACAAAAACAGTCGGTTATGTGAGTTATGGCATCAGAGGATGGCTCACCTTCATCATGGGGCTCTTGGAGGACTAAAAGAGGTTGTGACAGGAGTGCCACAACTCGGTTCAGAGCATCGGGATGTTTGCAGAGGGTGTGTGCTTGGTAAGTTTACCAAGGCTTCTTTTCCCAACAGTGACACCAGGTCAGCTGGGGTATTGGATTTAGTACACACAGATGTGTGTGGGCCCAAGTCTCGGGCGTCCTTGAGTGGTCGTGAGTACTATCTCACATTCATTGATGACTACTCAAGGAAGACCTGGATCTATTTCTTGAAGACCAAGAGTGAGGTCTTCAAGAGGTTCCCAGAGTTCAAAGCTCTTGTGGAGAACTAGATTGGAAAGAGGATCAAGATCTTGTGGTCAGATAACGGAGGAGAGTATTCCTCCAGTCAGTTTGTAGACTTCTGTGCCCATTCTTGGATCAAAAGACAGATGACCGTGCCTTACAACCCCCAACATAACGGGGTTGCCGAGAGGAAGAACAAGGTGATCACAGGTTCAACGAGATCTATGATGCATGATCAGAGTTTGCCTCTTTACCTATGGGCAGAGGCGAGTGCTACTGCAGTTTACCTGCAGAACAAGAGTCCCCACAAGATTTTGGGGAAGATGACTCCCGAGGAGGCCTTCACTGGTAGGACGCCCGATGTCGAGCACATCAGGATTTTTGGGTGCTTGGCCTATTCTCATGTCCCCTCAGAGAAGAGGGCAAAGCTAGACCCCACAACCCACCAGGGGATTCTAGTTGGATACTCAAAGGTCTCCAAAGCCTACCAGATTTAGATTCCATCACTGTGGAGAGTAGTGGTGAGTAGAGAGGTTAGATTTGAGGAGGGTAGGGATTTTCAAAGATATCTCGAGTTGAGAGTCAGTGCGGAGGATGATGCAGAGGCACAAATTGATGTCTCAGAGGGAGCACAACCTCAGGTTTCTGGTAAGCTAGTTTCAGGGGTGACATGGTCACCTTGCACAACTTCAGGTTCACAGTCACATGGAGTTCAGGCAAAGGGGGAAGAGGCTTCAGGATCTCATAGTGTTGAGACTAGACCCGAGGCAGATACTCTTGGGCATGGAGATCTTACTTCTCCTTTGACTACTTCAGGGAAGAGGAAACCTAGATGGTTTCAGGAGACCCTGAAGGAAGCCAAGGAGAACGCAAGAGAGTCCAAGAGACAATTCAGAGAGAGTAAACTTCCAGTGAGGTTTGGATCCTTAGTCCTATTTGGCTATGGTGACTAGTATCTTAGATACTCAGCCACAAACATTTTCCCAGGCAATAGACCAACAGGTTTGGCGAGAGGCCATGCTGGAGGAGTATGACTCCATTATGCGCAACAATGTTTGGGAGGTGGTTCTGAGGCCAGTGGGGAAGTTAATTGTGACTTCCAGGTGGTTGTACAAAACCAAGTATGATGCAGATGGCAGCATAGAGAAACACAAGGCCCGATTTGTGGTGCGAGGATTCTCTCATATAGAGGGAGTCGATTATGATGAGACATTTGCACCAGTTGCGAGATACACCTCGATCATGAGTATTATTACCATAGTGGCGGAGATGGGTTGGAGGATACATCAGATGGATGTGAAGACCACATTTCTAAATGGCTTTATAGAGGAAGAGGTGTACATTGATCAACCACAAGGGTTCAAGGTGAGTGAGAGGGAGTCTCACGTGTGCCTTTTGAGAAAGGCACTATATGGTTTGAACCAAGCTCCCAGAGCTTGGTATTCACGTATTGACACATACTTGCTTCAGATGGGTTTTGAGAAGAGCGATGTTGATCCTAACCTCTATTACATCATTAGAGGTGAGGACACACTCATTCTCATTTTGTATGTGGATGACTTGTTCATCATAGGCGCAGAGGATTTCATAGATGAGTGCAAGCTGGGACTTGCATGAGAGTTTGAGATGAGTGACATCAAGTTGATGCACTATTTTTTGGGTATGGAGGTATGGCAGGAAGAGGGTCACATATTTCTCAGGCAGGGGAAGTATGCTGTAAATATTCTGAGCAGATTTCAGATGGAGGACTGTAGACCTATGTCGACACCCATGGTCACCAACTGGAAGAAGCTTAGTGCTTCAGATTCCTAGTTGGTGGATGCTACAGTTTATAGATAGTTGATCGATTCACTTGTGTATCTGGTCAACATTAGACCATATATTTGTTTTGTCGTGAACACTCTCAACCAACATATGGTAGAGCCGAGGAATGTTCACTGGATTGGGGCAAAACATGTGTTGAAGTACATTGCTGGGTCAGTTGATTATGGCCTGGACTATATCAGAGGTGATGGGGTCAGTTTGATTGGCTACACAGACTCAGACTGGGCAGGATGTGCTACTGACAGGAAAAGCACCCCAGGGTGCTGTTTTGGTTTGGGGTCAGGACTTGTTTCCTGGTTCAGTCGGAAGCAAAAGTCAGTTGCTTTGAGTTTCGTCGAGGCAGAGTATATGGCGGCCAGTCAGGCCAGTTGCGAGGCCATTTGGCTTCGTAAGATGCTGGTAGGGTTATTTGGTCAGGAGTTGCCTCCGATCGTCATACACTGCAATAATCAAAGCTGTATCAAACTCTCTGAGAATCCAGTTTTCCATGACCGATCGAAGCATATTGACATCATATATCACTTCATCAGAGATTGGGTTCAGAGAGGAGCAGTGTAGTTGCAATATATATTGATCGACGAGCACATTGCAGATATTCTCACCAAGGCCCTGCCAAGGGACAAACATGTCTACTTCAGAGACAAGATGGGCTTGGTGAGAAACACTTTCCTCGATAAGAGGGAGTGTTGAGATTTGTGTACCTTGGGAAGTGGTCCCCTTGTATTTGTGAGCTTCTAAACACAAGTGAGAGGTGCTATGTACTATGTGCCTTGAACTTTATGTCTAATTTCACTTTGACTTAGGAGATTTAAGTCAAAACTGAAATTTGGTCATTTTAGCCTAAATGACTATTAATTCACTTTGTGGGTGAATTAGGAGACATAAAGTAAACTTAGGGAACTTAATCCAAATTGGGTTTGTGAGTGAGATTATTATGGGATGATCTCAACCTTTGATTAGAGATGAGATGGGATGATCTCATCCATCCATAATTTAGGTTTCCTTATGGAGGTTCAAGAGGGGCACATAGAGCAAGGAGAGACTCATTCACACTTGTGTTCACTTGGGGAGTTCGAGAGAGAGCATTGAGGTGAGGATGGAGGCTATGGTTGAGGGAAGCTTGGGCGCCTCCTTTCATGGAGGTCTCATGGAGGCTTAGTCCCTCGTATATTTGTGGTTGTTGTTCTTGCTTGGAGGAGGGCACACTTGAGGAGGAGGGCACATCTATAACAAGGAGGTCTTGCAGTGGTCAGATTGCTTTGAAGACAGATTCAGTGGAGAGGTAGCATAGAACATCTAGTTTGTGTGCAAGGGTTTCTTCACCAGAGCTTCAGGGAGCAAGGGCACTTCATTTCAGTGGATTGGACAACAAGTGAGGAGGGCGCACCATGATGGGGCAGATCTTTCACTCTTGGACTTGTGTTGCAGTTTGAGACAAGCTACTATTGTATCAGGTTCATTTGTGTCATGTACTTGTTGTATTCCACCTTCTATTCTCCACATATATAGACTTATATTCCAAACTGGTTTTCCCCGAGGGGGTTTTATCCAGGGTCATGTTGACCAAAAATACATATGTTCATTTTCATGTATGCTAGAGTTTAGAACAACTTTATTTCAGCAGTAAACATCGAGAGGTGTGTTACATATTTTATGGTATGCATGTGCTAACCTGTTGGTGACTAAAACTACATGCTAGAGCACTTAAAAGCTTATGTAACCATAACAAAACAACAGTGAAGTTCCTGTTCTGTTTGATGATATAAAACAACAACAAACAAGTATGTGACAGAAAAAACTTAGAGCCATCCTGAGGTCAAAGACAAACCTAGATGGCAGCTTGTTAGGACCTGGAAAAATCTTCAGCTACGATGTTGTGACTAGTGTTACCAAGATCACAATTTAAAGCTGCGACTATCTGAGTTAGAAATGAACCACTAGGGAAACAATTTTTCTAGCTTGTTTGTTGACCAAGTTTGACTCGATCAATGTGAGAGAAAAGTTTGACTCTCAATTATGAGTATGACTCTGTAAACGGAATCAAACTCATCTAACGAGACCTATAAAAGCCCTAATTTAGCAGGATTTTGGTCATTTTTACCTTTGTTGGGTGCATTTCTCCTCTGCTGGGTGATTTTCTTGTGTGAAATAGATGAAAGGAGGTTGTGTTGTCACATCTAGGGCTCCGACTGATGCTTATATTTTTCGTCAAAGTATGTGGATATCTTTCTATTTTTGTACATGTAGAGTTTTTCCCAATTATTTCTTGATCCGAATCAAACTCTTGGCTCTTCTGCCTCACCGAGTTTTTACCAATTCCTAGTTTGGTAACAATGGTTGAGAAAGAGGGGGTGATGCTTCTTGGTGCTACATGGTTACAAGGAGTTAAGTTGTCTTTTATTGCTGGTCAATCTTTGAATTAAAGCCCAATGAACAACAACAATAATTATAATGATCACATCAAATTCCTTGTGAAGTAAAGGATCACCTATATGAAGGGTTTGGTGATTCTTTAATCTATTAATGGAAATTTTTGTAAGGGTGAAGATGTTTTTGTTTTCCAAGGAAAACCTTGCAGGGAAATCCAAGGGATGCTTCCCACATTTGTGGATGGCATCCCTAGAAAACCGATCGACATGGACTAGTGCACCTCACCCAAAGGGATTTGAACCGAGCATCTGGTGTCATGGAACTAGCCAAATGCCAAACAACATTGGTGACAATCGGTTGAGCTAACCCTTTGGGTTGAATATGTTGGTTACTCAGAATTAAAAGAAAAACCCCAGGGAGCTTCTCCATAACTTGTGGGATTTTCTCTTGCTTGTAATAGCTTGGAGGCTATCATTGAAAATGCCAATATTAGAGGACAGGCTAGTACGATATTACCTAAGAAGTAGAATGATTCAAAATTATCCTGTTCCCTGTGAAAGAATAATGTTTGGAAGTGTTTAGTGGTGACTGGGGTGGTCACCTTTATAAATATCAGTGAGGTGTTGAAAAGTTGTTCTTTAGTAGTAGGCATTGAAATATTATGTAGAGCATCAAGTGATTAGGATGTAGGATGTTTAACAATGAGATAGACAAGTTGAATAGATAAAACTACATGTCTTAATGACTCTAGGGTTACCTTGTGGATGGGAATTGTTTGGCATCTTGATGTCGAGTGGTTACATTTCGAAGGGAAAGGAGCATGTTGTCAATTTTTAAGCATCTAATTTCAGATCTGAAAACTACTTCCAAGTGACCTCAATCAATAAACCCTATGGCTGTTATCACTGGATAATTTTACACTGAAATTATGACAGAAAAATTATAGCGGAAACATAAAGATCATAGAGTAACCATCCATGTATGAGAGACGCAAATTTATGTTCTGTAAACTTTTCAGATTTACAATTTCTGAGGGAAAAACAACCCTCCCATCAAATTACAAAATCAACAAAAAGTGGGGACAAAACCAGTCCTCTAAAAAATGACCAATTCAACAAAATTCCTGAAAATTTGCCAACTTACAAATCTGCTGCAAACCCAACTGTACGACCTACTGACGTCAGCTTGTACGATTGTTGATTGTTGAGATTTGTACCTTGGGAGGTGTTCTCCATGTGCTTTTGTCCTCCTTAGCACATGAGGGAAGGACATGACACTTTGTACCTAGTACTTTTGTCTATTTTCACTTTGACTTTGGTTAAAGTGAATTTTGGTCACTTTTGGCAAAAGTGAGTATTAAATCACTTTGTGGTGATTTTGGAGACATAAGTAGACTTAAGAAACTTAACCCAAAAGTGGGTTATGATTTAGAATTGATTGGTGAGATCTCATCCATTGATTTTGATTGATCTCAACCATTAATTCTTAGGTTTCCTATTCTTGCCTAAAGAGGGGCAAAAGAGTCTATAAGGAGGGCGCACTTGTTCATGGAGAGTTTTGCTCATGAGAAGAGGAGAGCTCTAGCTATGGAGATGAGGTCAGATGCATGAGGACAAGTGAAGGAGGCCGCTAGCTTTTCTTGTGGACAGCTTGGAGCAGCTTGCTTCATTATTTTATTGGAGTGATGCTTCTGTTGAGGAGGGCGCATGAGCTTGACAAGCTTATTCCTTCCTGGTGGGATTTCTAGCCATCAGATTTCAGTGAGGTCAGTTGCAGAGTGAGGACACTAGCTGGAGCTTCATTCCTGTGGAGGGGTTTTCCATTCTGACATCACAGTTGATTTCTGGAGCATTTACAGTGGTTCTGGCAGTTTTCATAAGGGGCGCACCATCCAGGGGCGCATCTGCTTGAGGGAGCTTGTATATCATCTCTGTTGGAGTTGCTATTGTATCAGGTTCCATCATTTATTGTGTTTACTGTAACCCATACTTGCTTTTCCTCATATATACATTTAGATCTCA
>SNQJ01S0004780.1:31258-62411 GCA_010110895.2 Picea sitchensis
CTGCAACTGCAGTGCGCACCAATTGGGAAACTGCTGCGCAGAACTAGCTCTGTCTGCAACTGCTGAGATGCTACAAATGAGAACTGGCGCCTTGTATTTATATTAATCCTGCCAGTTTGCTGGGGCCGACTTCTCCTTCTGGGTATGTGTCTGTTCAGTATATTATTATTAATTCTGGCCGACTTCTTCTCTTGGAGGCTAATAGCCTAATACAAATTATCTTCTTGAGCCGACAAAGCTTCTAGGGTTATTAGCCAACTCATTAGGGTTTCTCTTGCTTCCCGGAGTCTTCTATTCTCGTCAGGTTCACATGTAGAGGTAAATACCTCCCGCAACTACCATAATATTAACAATAGTGTCACCCACAAACATTTCATGGAGATGAGAAAGCGAGCTCCCCCTTTCTCTTGGCCATGCAACCAAGAGCCACTATCATGGCTTGGTGACTAGTTCGGTGATAGTGTCATACCACTACATGTTCATGGTCATGATAGGGTGGCTCATGATGAGACCTCCGATCCACCAACAAATTCCTTGACTGATTTATTCATATGTGGGTCCCCTTTTCTTGCTGAGAAGCGTTTCAGTGCTTTCTCAGGGATCCCTGGGCGAAGCATATCGAAGGTTTAAATCAGGCTCTTAACTTCACCAACTACATTGCCCCTTGGGCCTTTAGCCCCTTCTTCCCATGAGGTAAGGTACAACCCTTTCCAGGTGGAGCCTTACCCAATGCCCCAAAATGTGGACATATGGAGGGGATAAAGATGGAAAATGGTAAGTATGGAGGGAACATGCAATGACTCTTCAGAGATCCACTAGGTAACAACCTATCCTAAAAGGAAACCAATTTACTAGGGCACCATGTGACCCTCCCGGGTTCAAACAAGGCAAAAAACATAAAGTCAAGCAAATGTTATGAAATCCAGAAAGATTTAATGTAACATGTTTAACTGTTTTAAAAATCGGAGCGATACATACCATGATACCCAGACTTATTACCTCTTGGAGCAAGACTCATTTCCATTTCAGGACCAAGCCGATGTGATATATACTGTTGCTGGTGATATGTGGACTGTACTGAGGAAAAGAGTGGCCCTCTGGGGCCATGCTTAAGTCGTTTGGCTCTCGACACTCCATGTCTAGGACTTGTGGGCCTAGAGACATGATCTCCTTAGTTATCCCTAGGCTAGGGGATAACATCTGGCTCCAACTCGGGGACATGTGCTCACCGTAGAGCGCATGAGAACCTCAACATCTCTGGTATGACCTGTGTCTGCTAAATCTCAACAAAAGACATTAGCAATCCTTAGGGTGGTGATATCACCCCTTGTCCATATATGATAAAATAAACAAATAAAAGCATCTCTAGTCTAACATATGATTATGAGCATACATATATACATAATGAATCAAGACAATATGAAAATGCAACTACAACTATGCTAACATGATATGCAAATGTTATATACAATGGATGCAAATGCCTACCTACCTCTACTCACATGTTGGTTAAATGCTAGGTGTAGTCATATACCCAGTGAAACCATCCTAGCAATACCTCACAATACCTGCCTCTGTGCTTCATCAGAAACCAAAAAAATGACAAGTTAAGCACAAAAATAACATGAGTTAGAGCATGCATTATATCATAAGAAATCGTAAAGTCTAGCTCATGGAGGTGGGAGGGAGGGACAAAATTATGCCAAATCATACTTCAAGAAAAGTGTTCAATCCATCTCATAAAAGGATCGTGAAAGGTCGAAGACTCAAGAGGTTGGCTCAAAGAGTTTGAAGGTTGACTACCTTAGACGTTATCAATCCCCAAAGTCTGAGAAGGGACTATAAAAAATCTAGAGGATGATTGACAACTTTTTAAGGGAAAGATGAAAGACTGAGATATTAAACTTCTTCTTAAGGTATTCAACCTACCCTTGAATTCTAAAAGAAGGCTCTGCCCTAGAGAAAACTTGGGACAAGGGACATGTTTCTCAATTGCATCCTTAGTGACATAACGAGGTAAAGTAATTGAAGGGAGCTGGAAAACCTTGTCACAAGTATCCTTCTCTAGGCAAGCAACGCCCTTATCGTTATCAAGATCTGAGCACAACGGTGGTTGATAATCTTCTTTATAGAATAAATCCAAGTGCTCAAAGGAATACTTATCAAAATCCTCAAAGTATGACCCAAAATCATTAGGAGAACATAGAACAAGGTCACCCTTGGGTGCTTGGAAAACATATGTAACTACATCATCTCCTTGTTGTCAAATGTCAAAATTAGTAGTAACCTCATATGATAGTTGTAAACATTTGGAAATGACCCTCAATGTCGTAAATGTGATCCCCATCATACCCAATCACTGTTAAATTTTGAGATTGATTTCTTAAGCGAATTATTTCTTTGAATTCTTCAACACTTTGATTCCAGCTTAATACATTTCAACAATATAGAATCATAACTGAATAACAATACTCATGTAGATACATAAGCATGCACATCAACAACATATATACCCTGGGGAAACCCCGTACAGGGAGAAAAACCCCAACAACCGATATTCCTTTATTGCATTAATAATGTAAGATCACTTACAAACATCCACCATGAAAACTATGCTCTTAAAGAGCTTGCCAAGTTGACTCTGACCTGACAGAGAACTAAGAGACCTTGCTGATTTAGACATATCCGAGTTGTTTTCAAAGACTGAGATGTATCAGCTCTGATATTGGTTGTTGAAGCTGCCTCTAATTGATTGTCATGTGCCTCTGATATGCTGTCTCTAAATGTTGTTATTATGACACAGTTATGCACCTTTTATGTTGCCTCTATATGATGTTATTACAACATTGTTATGCGCCTTTTATGTTGTTATGACAACACTGTTATGCACCTTTATACTGCCTCTATATGCTATTATGACAACATTGTTATGCGCCTTTTTAATCACTGATCAATTACGATAGATGCTAGATGCTTGGGAAGAGGAAATGGTGGGACCCATCCAACCACCCAACGAACTCAGGAGCCAATAGAGCTATTTGGCTATAAAATTTTTGCTTGCTTAGATGATAATGCGGCTCCCTCGAGTTATAGGGCATGAAGGCTCTCCCCCCAGGCACTAGTGCATCGATGAGAAGCAACATAATCAAGAAGAGGAACCTGTGACCGTCCCTCCTAGGAAGCAGGTGGCAAGAAAAGATCGACCCTCCACTTCCTCTTTCATCAAGTGCTCGGGGCTTCCAACAAAGACAACACCCTCTAGCTCCTCCAGTGAAAGCGGCTATGGATGCCCAATCATTGAAGAGATCCCGCCAGGAGGGCCTCCTACTGTTTCAGGCAAGCTTATCTAGTACTCTTGATATTGTTCCTTAGTTTTGGTTCAATTCTTCTTTATGTTTCGGTCTCAAACTTGACAATCTATAGAGGACAGGTCAGTAAATATGAACTTTTCAGCTTGGTTTCCCATCATGGGAAGGCTCTTGTTTTTTTGAGTACCTACTGCCAAGATCAGAGAGAGGCTTCCTCAGACTTCTCTGGGTTGGCTAGTCTTCTTGCTTGTACTTTTTTGTATATATTAATAGAATAGTTTGTCGGAATTTACAAAAAAAAGGAGAGATACTTTTTTGAGAGCAAATGAAAGCTTTTGCTCAAGATTGAATCACAAAGGATTGTGATTCAAGAAGATCTTAGATTGGTGAAGGAGGAATTTCATCTAGAGATCAATATAGGTGAGGGAGGAGAGAACAAGAGCAGTTGCAAGAAGATCTGATGGATCAGAGCCACAACAATAGAACGAAGTTGTACACACTGTGCAGGTCAGTCAGGGTGCTCATGTACACGGACTACAGTGCAGGAAAGCACATACGTACATGGGTTACAATGTAGGAAGGCATGTAGAAGTCAAAGAAAATGATCTATGGGACCGTACAACCAAGGAGGAGTTGCTAGGGTTTGTAGGTGTTGTCTATAGTTTTTTTGTATTTCTCTATGGGCCATTTTCCCGGTAAGGGAGCCCTTGTAAGCTTTGATATTATTCTAATGATATGCTAATTTGAAGGACATAAATCTTTGTGTGTTTGAAATTCGTTTCTTTGCTTTCGCTATTTATTTCAGTTAATTATTCTAGTAAGTGTATTTTTTCTTGTGAGATGCAAATTTGATTTACAAGAAGGAAATCACTTGTAAATAATTTACCTAGGTGTTGGGATTAGAAAGTTAACAATTTAAAGTAGGGAAAGGGGACTATTTTTAACTTTTTTTCCTCAAATATGTTTTAGTAATTGAAATTTCATGTTTACTAGGTGATTTCTTTTTACATGAACAAGGTTTGAAGAATGATGTAACTTTTTTAGAATTTGCATACTAGAAATCAAATGAGATATGATTTAGGAAGAAATTTTATTGAAAAAAATATGTGTGGTAAATGAGAGATGATTCGGGAGGATTTTTTCATGAAAATTTCAAAAAAATGTGCAGTGTTTGTTGCAGAGTCCCTTGTGGAATTGTACAGTTTGAGTCCCTTATGGAATTGTACAATAAAATTATAGTAGTGGTTTTACCTTGATAAATGCTTATCTTGACTAAGGATTTACATTTAAAGCATATAACATTTAGTGGAATCGTATCAGTTCAACAAGATGCTATTAGAGATAGGCTATTACATTGCATTTTTACATTACAATAATATGATAAGGATTTGTGTACACTAGGAACTTTCAAGGAAAAAGGACATTATTAGTAAGGACCTTCTATTGGATTTTCTGCTTTTTTATGTCAACCAAAAATGAGTGATTAAAGGAGGCAGAACGTTTTTTGAAAATTTCAAATTTTGTAGGCAAAATGCAAAGTTGTTTTCATTGTATAGAAAAAAACTATATAGAATTTTATGTTGAAGTGTACAATTAATTAGAGGAGTTTTCTTTCATCAATTAATGTATTTACTAATGATTTACATGTAAGGCATCTAATATTTAATGCCAACATAATATTACTATAATATGGTATTAGATATACACTATTAAATCACATCTTTAAGATAAGGATTAAACTTATTTATAGTTTGTACACTAGGAACATCTGGGAGAAAAAAAAGATGTTTGCGAAAGAAGAAATTTTTGAATCTTCATAAACAAGATTGGATGGTTGCATTTCTAGGCAAGCATCTTATATAGTTGTACATTCAACTACTAACAAAGTGTTTTTACATTTAGAAATGTCGATATTCACTAATGACTTACATTTAAGATATCTAATGTTGGATTTTTACTAGCCTGCGATGTTGTTACAGATAACATTACATTCCAATACATTAATGGTATATGTTTTATCTAATGTATTACATCTTACATTACATTGCAATATATTAATAATATACGTTTCATCATTTCCACTCTACTACGAAGTTGTCCTCAAATTTTCTTTGAATGGCCTTGTTCAAAACTTCTCTGACGGCATTGTTTAGCTTGTGAAAGTAAAGCCCCTTTTTGCCAAGTGGATATGTTGTTGTTCGATTTGTTCTTGTTATTTGAGTTCATGTATCAAAAAGTGTATTTGCAAGAAAATGAGCTTTTACAATGAAGGATCTCATCCTTAGAATGGAAGGGTGGCATTTCTTCCTCATATGGTGGCCCATACAACTTTAGATTTCTTTCATTTACAAAATTGGATGCCTAATTGAACCAACATATATAGTTGAAATATATTGGCTCTAACAAGCTACATAATGGTACGTTGAACATAATTTAAATGATAATTATGTTGATTAAAGCTTTTTATGTTTAAATACACTCATATTGTTAGGTTAACTTTGATAGTTTAAATGTTAACCTTGATTAGGTCAAAATGAGTTCACTATAGGTATTTATAGGCCCATGGTACTGAGTAGCACATGGTATTCATTCATTATATTTGATGCAATGAAGTCTATTTAAAGGCTTGGTGTTCTCCATTGTAAAGTGACTCAAGTGGCTTGAGTTGGTTTGCTTGGTCAGAGAGGCCAAGGTGAATAAACTATATCTTTTGAAGATTAACTTTTTCGATCAAGGGTTCCAGGGTAAATCTCTTGTGCATATGTTTGTTTCTTTGTGTTTATGTTGTTGCTCTTGTCGTGCCTGATTTTTTAATACAATGTAAGAGCCTAGCAGACTTGGTATTTCTAGTGAGCATGGTATGTGTGGATTAGTGGTGTTAACATAGTGTTTTGTTGCTTCCTCCATGTAGATGTAGATTGTGTGCATAGTGTTTGTTTAAAGGGAAGATTGATTTTGATACAATGATGAACAATCTTTTCATGTTGACATTAGTAGATATTCGAGGTGTAAAATGGGTCTCCTAAGGAAAATAATAAAATAAAAGTTATGAGTTTTCGAAGGGAATGGAAGAAAACTATTTTTTTAAATTGTATTTTCGACTTATCTTCTTATAGGTTTACTCAAATTTCAAGTGTCGCACTAGTTGAATGCATGATTAAATTACACATCCAATGAATACCCACTTTGCATACTACTGAGAGACCCATAGTGAGATCAATTGGAAATACATGAAAAACACATGTTTCGATCAACAAACATGTTTTTTTCATACATTTCCAATTTATCTAACTGTGGGTCGATCAAAAGTATGCAAAGTGGGTACTTGTTGGATGCATAATTTAATTCCACATCCAACGAATGCTTACACTTGAAATTTGAGTAAAGCTATAAGGAGATAAATAAAAAATATGATTAAAAAATAGTTTTCTTCCTTTCCCTTCAAAAATATTTACTCTTATGGTTAACATAATCATCTTGAATCTTATTTGTTTTTGTTAAAGTTGATTTTGATAATACATTTTTTTGTTTTGAGGTCCATTTTTTACCTCAAAATTCCTCCAATGCCTCTTTGTTGGCTCTATGGCATGCTTATTGTTACTGTAGTGCATGATTGTGTGTGGATTGCTCTTGTGGCGACCATGATGATTGATTGTTGTGGAGATCTATTAGTAACCTCCAAAGACCATTAGAGGAGGGCAATTTTGAGAACAATGGTTTTAGCATGGGACAAAGAGCTTGAAGCGTGGTGACAATGTAAGGGAATTGATTCCAAGATTAATACCCAAATGGAGCTAGGGACATCATGGGCACAAGGAGCTCCAATTGGAGTTGGAGACTTTTGGCACAATAATCTTGGCCATGAACAACTAAAATGGTCACCTCTTTGCTTTGAAATCACTTCCAGTTCAACTCCATCATAAATAAAGTATGATATTTTATGTTCTTTAGATTCAATGGAAATCATTTGGTGCTTGGGTTGTGAGTTGACTATTGAAAATTGGATGACAATGGACGATCTCTTCCTAGAGAAATATCCCATCACATCACACATGAAACAAGAGAAATGCCATTTATCTTTAAGAGATTATTGTGAAACTCCAACCATGTTAGAAAGGTTTTATGGGTGCATTTGCATATAGTGCTTGATGCCTCCAACTTGTATTTTTTTAGGTTAATCCTATTGAAGTAACACCCAGATGAATAATGCTTGGAGGTGGTGTGCTTGTCTACTTGGTGGCTATGGCATAGACATCGTGGCATAGGTGCCTATGTTGGTTGAGTTCCATGATGGATAAGAGAATCATAACCAACTTGCAGTTCGATTTCCATATATTGTTCACATATATGACGAATTTGGGAACAATATATTTTGGCTATGTATATATTTGAGATTAGCTCTGCATATATTGTCCACAAGAGGTGCAACCAAATTATGATTGTTATTTATATTGTTCCCAAATTCGTCCACAAGAGGTGCAACCACCCGAATATTGAGGCACTACAGGATTTCTTGGAAAATCTGTTTATATCTCCCAAACCATTTATTGTTTTGGAAATCTGCTCGCACATAACTCAATTTGGGGCGTTTTGCACAAAACCCATGTCTTCAATTTGCCAAATTCATCTTCGTCTGTACATAAATTTCGCAACAAAACTACTTCTAGAAACATGTCGCTACATGAATTCTAGTAATGCTACATGATTCAGAAGATGCCTGCTACCAGATTCAAACAACTGGCTTTTGCAAGTAAGTTAGGAAACCACAAAGTCTATTCTAAATAAACATGAAAAAATGGGGAAGAAACAAGAATTTAATGATCCAGTGTCTTATGAAGCTCGGATGTGGTGAAGGCTTATAAAATGTACAAATACAAAAATACAAGTGACAACATAGGTGAAGATGAAGGATAAGTCAAGTGAAAAGTGGACTAAATGGTCGTTGAAAACCTGTCGATTCTGACACTCAACATCTCCCACACACTCAAGTCATTGCATGTCCTCATGCAACAAAGCTTGTGAATGAATGCTGCATACTTGGAATGTCTAGTCCGTTAGTTTGCTTTCTACAACATATGAACAAGGTTGTGACGAACTGCACTCTTGACTAGGTCAGAAGGCCTTGAAATTTCCCTATTCTAATCTTATTTATACAATCTCAGGGTGCAAGACTTTGAATGCAAAAGTTTTCTTTTCCCTTGAGTCTTTTTTAATGTTTAGACAAGGCTAGTGGAAAGGAAAAATGAGGAAAGGGACAAAAAGGAATTGGGTATTCTCGGGTTGAATCCTTGTATTGATTCAAATTGTGTAAGGAATGTGTAATTAGACTTGGTGAACATTACATCAAAGTATGATATGGATAAGAAGTATAGGGATTGAAATTTTTAGGGCAGAGCTTCAACAATTTAAATGATATAAATCCCCAAGTTAGATGTGTACTTAGAAATAGAAATTGTAAGTACCTAATTACCTTTTCTTTTACCTTTGTTTCAACTTGGTTTCTTTTGATGTGTTGCAGAAGTTGATGTGCTAAATGTTAGAAGAAGGCTTGTGTTTCTATTTGAAAAATATCTTGACATTTTGATGTAGGAACATAAAAATTCGCTACAGGAACAGAGGTAAGTGACTTTGACCAAGGATATGCTCTTTGATTGAGGGTTGCTGAGTTGATTAAATAACAGGTGAGCATAGCAACCTCATGCTTAACAAAATCCATGCTTCAGAATTTCACCTAGAGTTGCATAGATATGCCAACCTTGGAGGTCGTTACAGGAATCTGCTGCAGGAAGCTACAGGAAAATCTGAAAAATTGGCTTCAAAGACATACCCATACATCCTTTATTATGCATTTTTTGGAATTTTTGCTCGCATCTTACTGAAGGGGTCATATGGGGCATGAAACCCATGTCCCAATTTTTCTTTGTTTGGCCTCGGTTGGTTGCAATCTCTGTGCAAAAAAGTGCCTTTGAAGAAGGATGCTACAGGAAATCAAAGAAAATGACTATTGTAGGAAATATGCGAATGTCGTTTGCAGGAATTTTGAGCATATGTAATGAAGTAATGATCTCTGAGGATGATGCATTCTTATTGCTAAACTAGGTTGTCGAGCTATACTTGAAACTGAGCCAATCAACTATATGCAACATTTATTGATTTATTTATTGACTATCCTACCCTGCTTGGAAAACGAACCCTTCCCCAAGTGTAGGATTACTTCTAATGAAGCCATGTGTGTAACAAAATCACAAACAAACTAATATCCAAATTTGAAAAATATACCTCAATGACTGTCCAGATATGAGGGACCAATAGCTCTGATTGATATGGTGTCAAGAAGTGTTGAAGGATGAAGGAATACCGAGGATTGATGGACATCTAGAACCATACTTCAATGTAGTCATTGTTCCCTTGGTTCTCTTGTTTATTAACACTAGGTTGGATGTACTCCCTTGTCATGTCATGCAAATCTTCTGATAATTGTTGATCAGTGTCCAGATCTGATGATATGCATGATAAGAATTCCTTAATCTCTGGCTCTAACTCTACTCTTCATCAAATGCTTTTGATGACTCTTTGGTCCCTTCTAGGTCTTCTTGATGATGTTGCTCTTGGAATTTTTGCTCTTCGATCACTTCCCAGGAAGCCTATATGTTATTGACTGTTGTAAAGATTTGCTCCTCCTGAGATGTAGAGATATTTTCGACTATTGCTAGGATTTGAGAGATTTCTTGGAGTAGAATTCTTATTACTCAACAGATTCTTGAATACTTCTTGATGACTGATAATCCATGTCTTGCATATGGATTAGTGTATGGGGTTCTTACAGATAAAAAATTACGAAGCATATTTCGAGGCAAATCATGCACTCAAACTCTCATGCTACTAAGGCCATGCTGTGACCAAGACCCTAGTGGCATGGGTAGTGAATCAAACTAAAAAGCTACTCACTTCCCCGACAACGGTGTAAAAAATGTCAGTCGAATTATATGATAATAATTCTATTACATTTTATCATCAATCTGAGTTTGTAAACTTACAAAGTGTCAGGCACAATATATGCATAGCTAATCTCAAAGTGTTTAACACACCATTTTCTAAAGAACTACAAAGCAAAATTCTTAGAACTAGTTGCTCATCTAACAATGAATATTCTAAGGTAGAATTTGCAAGTTGAATATAGATCCTTATATTCAATAGTACTTCGTTTGATTCACTCTATATGTTAGATTGACAACCTTCAATTGAAAACATAAACAATATAATTGAGAAACTAATACATGTAGGCAAGATGCCTATAATGAGCAGTTGCCAACCAATGAAGAGTTGGTGATCATTAATTGCATACACTGCAACTTTGACAATTCCTTGTTCAAGGGATTACCATTCAAACTGATAGACAAGGAAGCATGCTAATTTTGTTCCAACAAGAATTAATTTCAAGCCACACAACATAAATAAAATTGCAGAAATTGAATAAACTCATACAACGAAAGGAAACTATTGTACAACATATACTAGAGGGAGGGGGCTCTCCCTTGGGAGGGGGCTCTGAATCCCTTGGCATACACTGCCAAGAAAGACTACATTGAAGACCTTTATATATGCCACAAGTTCTTTATATTCTAGAATTCTCCTCCCAATTACATTGATTCTCCTTACATTTATACATATAGCTTACATCTCATAGAAGGGAAATGGTTAGAACAAAATGAGACCAGATCCCAAATGCATGTTTCTGCAACCAACACAAACTTGATTAAGGCAATGGAAGTTAACTAATCGATGTTGGATAACATGAAAGTACAACAACATGATCTTTGGCAAAACCATATTCCCAAATTCTTCCACAAGAGGCGCAACCACCCAAATATTGAGGTGCTATAGGATTTCTTGGAAAACACGTCTTGAGGATCCACCTATATCTCCCAAGTTGTTTTTTGTTTTGGAAATCTGCATGTAATTTAATCAATTTGGGGCATTTTGCACAAAACCCATGTCTTTGATTTGCCAAATTCATCTTCATCTGTCCAGAATTTCCGTGACAAAACTGCTTCTAGAAATAGGCTGATACATGAATTCTAGTAGTGCTACAGGATTTGGAAGATGCGTACTATTGGATTCAAACTGCTGACTTTTGCAAGTAAGTTGGGAAACCACAAATTCTATTCTAAATAAACATCAAAACATGGGGAATAAACAAAAAATTAATGATTAATTGTCTTATGAAGCTCAAATGCGGTGAAGGCTTATAAAATGGACAAATGCAGGAATACAAGTGACAAAATAGGTGAAGATGAAGGATAAGTCAAGAGAAAAGTGGACTAAATGGTCATTGAAAACATGTCAATTCTGAGACTCAACAACTATTGATATTTACTAAATGAAGCACATGTTGGAAAGTGCCACCGAACTTTGGATTATATTAGTATTAGAATCGTTGGACCTCAATTCTTTTATTGTTTGAGTGTTTTTTGATGGAAGAGAGACAAAGGTTTTATTCCCTTTGGTACAATATTTTGGCATGCAAGAACTGTGTATATATATTGTTTTTGTATATTGCTCGGGAGACACAAATTGAAGAGGTAGCTCATAGGTTTATGAGCCATGTTGAATGGGATAGTAAATTGTAGAAAGAGGATGAAGTAGTACTTGGTTAACTGTATTTGGAGTAGAAGGGATGCATGAAATGGAATAGGTGAATGTTTCAAGCATCATATGCTTGGGCATACAATGTTACAATTTTTGGAGTTGATCACATTCAAATGGGCATATGACTAAAAGACATTGTTTAGGCATGCATATCCTTGGCTTGTTGGTTCACTGATGCAAGGTCTAGATGTAGATCTAGGTGACATAATTAAAGCAGCATGTTGTAATCTTTGATCCCTAGTTATAAACTTTGAAGGGGGTAGGTGTTTACCCCAAGTCAAGGTTAAGGGGGGGCATGCTGGATTAACTTTGTCTCAGTAATGATAGTTTGATTTTGTCAAAATAGGCATTAAAGGCATTTTATGGGCATATGGTATTGAGTAGTATATGGTATTTGATGTGATTAAGCCTAATTAAAGGCTTGGTGTTCTCCAGTTTAAAGTGCCTCAAGTAGGCTGAGTTGGTTAGCTTGGCTAGATTGGTCAAGGTGAATAAAATATGCACATTCAAATGGGCATATGACTAAAATACATTGTTTAGGCATGCATACCTTGGCTTGTTGGTTCACTAATGCAAGGTCTAGATGTAGATATAGGTGACATAATTAAAGGGGCAAGTTGTAATCTATGATCCCTAGTTATAAATTTTGAAGGGGGTAGGTGTTTACCCCATGTCGAGGTTAAGGGGGGCCATGCTCGATTAACTTTGTCTCAATAATGATAGTTTGATTTTGTCAAAATAGGTATTAAAGGCATTTTATGGGCATATGGTATTGAGTAGTATATGGTATTTGATGTGATTAAGCTGAATTAAAGGCTTGGTGTTCTCTAGTTTAAAGTGCCTCAAGTGGGCAGAGTTGAGTTGGTTAGCTTGGTTAGAGTGGTCAAGGTGAATAAAATACATCTTTTGAAGTTTGGTTGTCTTGGTAAAGGGTTTCTAGGGTAAATCTCTTTTCCATATGTTGGCCGCTTTGAGTTTATGTTTTTTCTCCTAATATGCTCAATTTTTTATACATATTTTATTGTCAACTTGAACATGTGGAAATCAAATGCTAGCTTTGAGGAGCTTTGTATTTGGTCTATGTTTGTAAAATTTTTGTTAAACGTTGAATTGTATTGTGTCGAGTGATTAACAAATGTGAAGACTTCACATTATTCTCTCATCACTTGTGATTCATAACATGTGAGTGATTGAAAACCATACCAATCCTCAAAGTTAAGTGGCTAGAACACACACAAGGCGCCTTGTTCTAACTATGTTCTATCTTAGAATACATAAATATTAAAGTGCCATAACTTTTGGAGCAATAATGAACATTACATTAAGAGTCTTGATTTGTAAACTATTGTGGATATACCATTGGAACAATACATCACAACAGATCTGACAATGTTCTGAAATATTTTATTATGTAGTTTATTACCTTAGATCGTAGATTTAATATTACTAGCATAACACTAAAATATATGGAAATAACTGAAAGCAAAATGAAAGAAACAAGCAAATGACTGCAATATGTGATTTAGGAAACCCAATACAAGAGAAAACCCAGCTAGAAGGTGAGGTCTATGCTCTACTCTGTTTTTTCTCAATTATGAAATGCAAGTGCAAAGAAAGGGGCACTCACTATGAAGTTGACATGGGCACTATAGCCTGAATGATTGCTACATAAATATTCTACCTTTGTTGTTATGCTTCAATATCCCACTCTTAAATGCTCTGCTCAACTATGGAACAATAACAATACCAAAACAATGGAACCCCTTCCTTTCTTAGTGGCCCAATATTTAGCATAACCTGATATTCATCTAGGGTTAGGGTTTTTACATGCCTAAGCCCTCAATAAGTGTTAGGGTTTTGGACCCTCTAGAATATTCTTGAAAGTCCACGAGTGATTAGCCCCACATGTGAGTAATGGGAGTTGGCATGACATCCACTTGGTACAAAGGGTAGGTCAACTTGCAAGAGGCATAACTTCTGCACACAAACTCTGATTGAGGTCATTTTCACATCATTGGAAAGATTTTGGTGTGTAGAACAACATTGATGGGTAGGAGTTAAGTTCACAAATGTTTGACCCTAAAAAGATTCAGGGCCCCAAATCACCAAACTAGGATTTGCAAGCCAATTCTTCTAATTTTTTCACCTAGAAAATACCAAGATAGATGACAAATTATATAATGATTCATTTCAAGTCACACCTCCTCACTTAGGGAGGCTTTTGGTCCCCAAAAGCCTCTATTAAATGAGGTGAAAAAACTTTTCCTCTACCTTCCCCTTGGAGTACCATTTGACCTTGCCTGAAAGTTGCTCTTTCAACCCTATCTACTAGAGTTTATGTTGCCCCTATCTAGTAATTCTAGTATTTTTCTACAAAATTGTATCTTCTATCAACTTTGCATGAGATTTTGGGGCTAAGTCCTCTATGGTAGGTAGGACCTGCTCATTAGTTTCTTGATCCAACATGGAGGGCTCTTAAAGTTTTAGATTTTCCACATTCCCTATTGAGTGAATGCACATATATGGGGGTAGAATGAGTTTGTAGGCACTATCACCTACCTTCTACAATACTTCAAATGGATCATATCATAGAGCCTTGATATTTTTACCAGTACCCTATAGCTTTTCTTTTTTCAAATGCAACCAAACTCTATTTCTTGCCTTGAATGCTTTCTCAATTCTATATTGATCATGTCAGGCCTTGTGCTTTTGTCTTGACTTCTTCAATGTCTCATGTACTTGCAAATGGATCTATGTAAAATTTTCAACATTTTTTTCTACTTTCAATTCATGTACTTTGTTACTTTCTATCACTCCTCCTTGTTGTCTATATACAACATCCAAGGATGTTGTTGGAAAATACCCAAAGAATGTTTCAAAAGGGGACTTACTAATAGAAGTGTGGACCACTAGGTTATAAAATTGTTGAATATAAATCAAATTTTCATCTGATGTCTTTGGATGGTTATGATTGTAATCCGTCAAAAGCTAAACCTATGTCATGTTGACTACTTCTTTCTGTCCATTTGTCTATGGATGAAAATCTGTAGATCTCTTCAACTTGGTGTCCATTTTCTCCCAAACTGTAGTCCAAAAGGTACTATTAAATATGGTATCCCTATATGAGATGATGCTCTTTGATATCTCAAAGTGCACCTAGATTTTCTCAAAAAACATGTTCGTTTATTTTTGTCCTTTGATGGTATTTTTACAAGGCATAAAAATGCACATATTGTTGAACTTGTCAACTACCACAAACATATGGTCATGTCCCTTCTTGGTTGTTGGCAAACCACCCCCAAAATCCATGGTGAATTTATTTGAGGGTCTAGTGGGTATATGTAAGGGATGGTGTAAACCTTACTTTTTGTTACTAGGCTTGTTGGTACAACAAAGTATACATCCTCTAATAAATTTAGCTACATCTTCTTGAATTCTACGCCAATACACATACCTCTGTAAGTTGGCCACTGTCTTCCCAATGTTAAAATGTACCACAACCTTGGAAGCGTGGAACTCTCTCATAAGATGTATTCTTTCACCATTAGGGACATAGAGCTTGTTGAGCTTGTAGAGCAACCCATTATGGAGCTGATAGTCAACTTCACCGACACCTTCTCCTACACAAATGTGGCCTTGTAGTTGCTAAAACACCTCTTTAAAGTTCTCATCTTCTTTGTATGCCTCTTTGTATGCATCATGGATAAAAGGATCCATGTGTTTAAGAGTCCCAAATTTGTAATTTTGGACGTGGGTGGCCTTGAAAGTATGTTTTCCAACTTATTAGTGTTTCACTTCTTATATTTGATCACTAGATGAAATTGTTGCAAAAAACCCGTCCACTTATAGTGTCTAGTTCGTTGAAGTTTACTCTGGGCCTACTAATATTGTAGTGGCTAGTGATTAGTGAGGATAATGGTTTCCTTTACCATTAGATAGTGCTTCCACTTCTTAACAACTTGAACTCGGGTAGAGTTCATTATCATACATAGGGTAGTTCAAGACTTCACCATGAAACATTTCAGAATGATAGCATATTGACTTACCTCCTTGCATGAAGATTGCTACCATAACGTATCCACTTGCATCCATCTCCACTTTGAAATACTTCCCTCAAATTAGACAATGCAAGAAGTGGTGCTTGACTGATATTTCTCTTCAACTCATTGAAATATTTTTGTTGATTCTTCCCCAATTGGAAACTCTCACCAGTGGCTATTTTGGCATGAAGTTGTGCATATACAATTGAAAAATATGCTATAAAATTATGGGTTGTGCCAACAAATCTCCTAACTTCAATGACATTGGTAGGAACTAACCACTTGAGGATGGCTTCCATCTTCACAAGATCTATCATGAGTTCCCCTTCACCAACCATATACCCCAAATATATCAATTACTACTGAGAAAACTCACATTTCTTAAGGTTAGCCAACAATTGACACTTTTTCGAAGTTTAACACCTACATGAGATGTGAGATATGCTCTTCCTAGGTAGATTTATAAACCAATATATCATCTAAGTACATTGTCACAAATGAATCTAGAAATGGATGCAATACATCATTCATCGAAGGCATAAGTGTAGTTGGTGCATGCATTACATAAACCAAAATGCACTACCAACCATTCATATGCAACTTGCCTTGTCTTGAAGGCAGTCTTCCAAATGTCTTATTCTTTAACTCGTACATGGTGGTATCTCAATTTGAGTTCCAACTTGGTGAAGTACTTGGCATGCTACAACTGATCTAGCAAATAATTGATCCTTGGTAGAGGGTACTGATTCTTGAGGGTGATCTTGTTCAAAGATCTGTAGTCGATACACATTTTCCAAGTCCCATCCTTCTTGGGTACTATGATGATAGGTGACCCACGAGGTGAGGTGCTTTGTTGAATTACTTCGTGCTCTAGAAACCATTGCAACTAGTTTTTTCACTTCATTTGCCTTCTAGAACAAGCTGCCTATACAACCCAATATTTGGCAATGGGGTGTTAGGCAAAAACTATATCTCATTCTCCACTTCCTTCTAGGCTGGTAACCCTTTAGGTTCCTGAATTCCTACAACAACTCCTCCAACGAACTTTTTTTTCTCTTTAGTACACATATCCAGATATGCCTTTACTTTTATCTATTCATCACCTAGTTGATTCTCTTGCATGAAAAATAATACAAACTTCCTACTAGAACTGATCAATTTCTTGGCTTGGTTAGTACTTACTAGAGAGATATTGGATTTGGTTTTGTGTTCATTGATGATGAAAGACTTTCCATCCTTGATTAGGCGATACTGGTTTTCTCTCGTCATGAAGATTTTATCCTTCATATACATGTAGGGACTTCCAAACACTACACCACACACATCAAGTGTTATTGCATCTACCTCCATTTCATCGATATTGTTCGCACTTTTAACGAATTTGATCTTATACTGTTTAGTGACCTTGAGATCTACATTCTTATTTACCCATATCAATGGATATGGTTTAGGATGATCATGAACTTCCAACCCCAGTTTGCTAACCAGATCTTCTACTACGAGGTTGGCCTATGAATCGAAACTGAATAGAGCATCCACCTTTGTCTTCTTGACCTAGATCTTAATATGGAATAATTTAGTTATCTCCTTCTCTTCCTTGTGATGAAGGCTACATAGGTTCACCTCCTTCAACATTGTAGTGCAGACAATCTTTTCGTTTACGTCCGAGTTGTTCTACTTGGTTTCTTGAATCCATGGCTAGTAGGTTCTTCTTCTTGGTATCTTTCTTACGATTCTTTGGATTTGGATCTCATTGTAACTTTCAACACTTATATTCGGTGTGACCATCAATATTAAATGGTTGTAATGGTTGTTTGAATCCTTCCACTAATGTGTAGTGGTTGTTCTGTTCTTGTCATTTCCTTTCCACTTCTTTGCCTCCTTGGAAGAATCTTGGTGATCTCTCAATTTGTAACCACTTGGTTGTCCTTTCTTATTGTCTATATTCTCAAGGTACTTTGCTTATACATGGATCATCAATTGTCCTAGATTTAAAGAGTATCACTTGTTTTTGTAAATCACTATGTAGACCCGCCAAAGACTTGAGGAGTACCTCTGGGTTATTGGGAGATATACGCAACACAATTTCCATTTTTCTAAACTTGGTGATGTACACTTGCACACTCTGTCATTGCTTCTACTTGATTGAAGTGATGCCCACGGATCCATTGGTTATCTACATACACATTGGGGTAGAACTGAGACTTGATGAGGTTTTTAAATGCCTCCAACTTAGTTACTAGGGGATCACCTTCCAACCAAAGTGTCTCAATGTGGCTTTCCCACTAGGTTAGGGCACGACCCTCTAATTTCAGTTGGACAAATATAATCTTTTTCTTTTCTCCCATGTTATCGACACTAAAATAAACTTCTAACATTTGTAACTAATGATTCATCTTAACTAACATCAATCCCACCTTTGCAGAGTTTGATTTCCACTTTCTCTAAAATAAACTTCTAACAGTTGTAACTAATGATTCATCTTAACTAACATCAATCCCACCTTGGCAGAGTTTGATTTCCACTTTCTCTTCCATTATAAACAAAGATTCTGAAGAAGTGACGACATTGGAACTTGGTTTCTCTTTGTTTGACTCCTTTTTCAGTTCCTTTTTTGGGTTTTCATTATCTCTTAATTTCTCGTCTGATCCAACTTCTAAGTTAGAGCCACCAACGTCTTGACAAATTCCAAACTTGTTCGCTAGAGCTGCCATGATGAGGTCCATGTTGCGAGAGATAGCATTGAATTATTCTCCCGACATCGAAAATATCTCCTCTGCCTCATTTGGAGGGTTTTTATGATTGGACTCATTCGCCATGGCCAGAGTTTTGAGACTTCCTTCTTAAGCCAATTTCTAGATCATGCACTTCCCACAAAACCCCAAAGAAAATTGTTCTAGTATCAATATGATTTGTGAATTTTTGTGATATTCCACTAGAATAGTTCATCACAATAGATCTTATAATATTTTGAATTTTTTTATTATGTGGTATTATCCTAGATCTTGAATTTAATATTACTACCGATGTGCTCAAAATTATTGAAATCATTGAAAGTGAAATGAAAGAAACAATCAAATGAACACACCATCCACACAAATGAACACAAGATGTGACCTAGAAAACCCAATACATGGAAAAACCTAGCTAGAAGGTGAGGCTTATGTTCTTCTCTCCTTTCCTCAATTATGGAATGCAAGTACAAATAAAGGGGCACTCACTATGGAGTTTCCATGGACATTGTGGCTTGAATGGTTACTACAAAAATCTTCTACCTCATTTGTTATGCTTCAATATCCCACTCCTAAATGCTCTGCACAACTATGGAACAATAACAATACCAAAATAATGGAATCCCTTCCTTTCTTAGCAGCCCAATGTTTAGCATAAACCAATAGCCATCTAGGGTTAGGGTTAGGGTTTTTACATGCCTCATCCCTCAATTAGTGTTAGGGTTTTGAACAATATAGAACCTTCTTAAAATTACACATGTTAGTAGCCCCACATGAGTGAGCAATGGGGGCAAACATGGCATCCACTCAGTACCATGGTGGTCAACAGGTTAGGTCAACTTGCGGGAGACATAAATTCTGCACATGAACTCCAATTTGGGTGATTTTCACACCGTTGGAAAGATTTCGGTGTGTAGAACAACATTGAGGGGTTACGAGCTAAGCTCACAAAGTTTTGACCTTAAAAAGTGTCATTTGATGCTTCAAATTGGCTTTGGAAGTTTTCAGACCCTAAATCACCAAACTAGGCCTTGCAAGCCAATTCTTCCATTTTTTCCACCCAAAAAGTACCAAGATAGATGACAAATTATATAATGACCCTTTCCTTGACAACAATTTTTATTTAGCCATTACTGAGATGAAAAGAGTAAAATTTCAATTACTAATCCAACATTTTCCACAAAAATTTTCTAAAGTGATTGAGAAAATGGGATTGTTGATTAGAAAGATCCATGAAGAAAAATCCATAATATATCTAAACAATTCAATTGCTTTGGATGTGCTAGTGGTATTATCATAGGGAATTAAGAACACATTTTAGAATATTCACAAGTCAATATAAAGGGGTAATCATTCCATTTTGGACACCATTGATAAAATCTATAGAAACTTACTCCAAATATCTACAAAAGCAATAAATGGTTGATGCAACTAAAGCTCCCAACTACATATATCATAATGTTAAATGTAGTCTTTGAATAAATTTGTGTCTATTTGCCAATACAAATCTCTCTACTATATATTTGTGGCTACTTTGTTTTGACATTATAGAACGATATATTTGTGGCTACTTTGTTTTGACATTAGAGAAGAGTAGATGTTTATATTATAAAGGTGGTGCCATAATTGGACATCAAGTATGAATAGTAGCCTAATGATAATAATAGTGAAATTAAAGTTTTGGAGATGAAACTCATTTTCAACCCTTAGAATATGCTAATTTCTTAATATAACGTTCTTGTTCACTAATTTCACCAACTATTTAAAAGACCTTGATATTATATACATTTACTCAAAATAAGAATTGGATATCATACCATCATCTTTAATCTATATTCTATATATAATGCTAATTTTCCTTTGAAATCACCAATAAAGATAATGATCCTAATGTTCTCAACTTATGGGGCTACTCAAATCTAGATCTAGCCACACATAATAAGCTTTGAGATTAACTAGATACAAGTCTTTCACAACTCTTCCAATACTATCCCAACCATAATCATAATATATCATAACATGAGAATTGACTACTTAAATAGTTATCACAATTCTTCAAATTTGACATATAATCATTAAACGACACAAAGTGTAGTACTTCATTGATCAACATCACGACTTAACATCCATCAACGTTTTCATGTTATTAATAACTACTTCATTGATCAACATCACGACTTAACATCTATCAACGTTTTCATGTTATTAATAGCTATAATATTAAACAAGAGAACATCCCCCCAAAAAACGTTTTCATGCTATTAATAGCTATAATATTAAACAAGAGAACATCTCAAAAAACACAAAGTTTATAGTACATAAAACCTTTGATGGAGGAAAAAAACCACTTGAAAAGTTATAAGTACTCATCTTAATCTCAATGCCTGTATTATAGTGATTTGATACTCATCTTAGCCTTAGCCATTTGATGACATACGATAAAAGACACAAGCAATTCTATTCTTTACCTATCATCTCTATTTGTACATGAGGGTCAATTGATTTAGTCAATTTGATGATTAGGCAAGCGTTTGTACTTTTATTTTAATCAAATAATTACAATTTATCAAAGATAGTGGGCTTATACACCAAATACTCTCTAACCTCGAATGCTTGGTAGCCTTTTGGCTACACCCACAGTTTGTTTATTTTAATGAAAATGAAGTGTAGAATATATATTCACATGCTTGTTTTTTTGTTTTGGGCCCTTTTCATGTTCAATGTCTTCTAATTTTACCTCAGACTCTTCTAATTCTACCTCAGACTCTTCTAATTCTACCTTGGTCCTTGGATTCTTTGGTTTTGTTATATTATTTTTCATCTTCTTTTTCCTTGGTGGGCTCGTATGATTCATTGATTTCAATTTCCTCATCATATTTTGATATTTATATTTTTTCTGGCTTTTGAATTTGTGCCCTTCATTTCGATGCCTTTCCTTGTGCTTTCCACGGATAACTTTTAATCTTTTTTGTCTCTTCGTTTATCTCTGCTCCTATTTCTTTCACTTTTGGACTTTATACCATTATGTCTCGGAACCTCATGTATAGATCCTACATATTCTCCTAGACTAATTTCATCCATAACTTTGCTTTGTTGGTTGTTTCTTTTAAAATTTCTTGAAGAATGAGCATTGCATCTTTCCTTTTCCTTTCTAGAACATGCTTGCTCCAATACGATCTTGCATGTTCTTGACTTTTTTTATCTTCTCTAATATTTTTCTTCTCACATGGTCTATTGATTCTTCTATAAATGACATTGTTGTAGTCATTATTTGCACCTTTTTCTTATTCTCTTGTATTTTTCCCTCATTCATCTCCTAGGGTTGATATACATCTAATCTCTTGTTTATTTCATCTAATAAAAACAATGCATTCTCCATTTCCACCCTTGTATTAATCATCTTGATTGGGATGTGCAACTTTCATTCATCCGACTTCCCTTCCCCACTATGTCTATCAATCTATGCAATTCGAGTGTTTTATCGATCCATGCTTGGTACATATTCTTTGTAGCTTCATTGGCCTCTTACTCTCTAATATCCTTTGTTTGATTTCTTGAATTATCGTCCTTCCTCATCCTATTGATGTCTCTGGAAATGACCTATATAATTCCAATATGTTTTGAATTTGTTTTATGAGTGCATTTATTTTTGTCTTTTTGTTTGTCTTTTGCCTCCATGCCCTTGTATGTTCTACTTACCATGTCATGGGATATTTCATACAATTGGAATCTCTCATATTTTGATGGCGTATATTCTACCCTTGGGAATTCATAATTCTATCATTGCATCAACACATTGGGTTTATTATTAACTACCTTTGGCACTATAGTTTATCCCAAGCATTCATATGATCAGATCAAAGATCAGTTAGATATATGTTCTAATCTCGTTTTATTCTTCTTGCCCACATATAACATCATTGTAAGGATGACTTTTTCCTTTTTTGTATGCTGCAACAAAATTACAACCTCCTTTCTTTCTCCAAATATTTCCATATGTCATCATTGGGATGAAGATCGATGCTCTCTCTAATATCAACTTGATACTATTTGCATGCATTGTTTCTTGTTGTCTTGCATGATGATTTCTTTGTTTGATTTTGGCCTTTGCACATTTCCTTCATCACACTAGGTTTCCTCCATTTGTTTTTATTTAAAATGTCAAGTCCTTTTTCGCTCTTCCTCTTTTTACTTTCATTGCAACTCGTTTTTTTTTCTCCCCCGTCCCTCTACTTTTATTTTATTTCTTTAATCCTAGTTCCATCCTAAACCTTCTTCTCCTCTCACTCCTTGTATTCTTTTTCTTAATATTTTTTTCTTTTAACTTCTACTTCTTTTCCTTCGATTTCCTCATCGATGTTTCCCTTATTTCCTTTAAGTCTTTCACTGTTTTCCAAGGATTTAATATTTTCTACCTTTTTCTCTTCTTCTTCCTTAGCTAGCTCTTCAAGTTATTTTATTTTCCTCTCCACCTCCTCTTTGTCATTTTGTGTCCTTTTGGTATCCAAAAATTCATTGGCTTTTATTTCTACCTCTCTCTCTTTATTTTGTTCTCTTCCCTATATTTGTTTTTATAGTTGCTTGAGCTTCTTGGTGCCTCTTTCGTTTTATTCCATTTTCAATGCAAGTTTTCTATTTTCTAACCAATATTTATACTTGCGTTTCTTAGTTTCTATCTTATCTATCTCCCATTGGTCAACATTTGTTAGTTTCTTTGACATGCTCCTATGAATCTAGGCTTGATTTTCTTTAACCGTTTTTTTTTCCAACCTATTGTGGTACATTTGTCTTTCTTTCTCAGGTTATTAGGGTTATTTTCCTCCCTTTATATAGTTCTTCATCGGGTCCTCCTTTGTTCCTAATTGTTGTTTTGATAATCCAAATCCTATTTCTATATTTCCCTTGAGTTCCAGTTCCTCATGCAACGATAATCCTATAAGATCTTTGTTTTTCTTACATTTATCAGGAGTCTCCTCCTTGTCTCCATTGAGGTTTGTATTTTCTTTTTCCATTAGTGTCTTCTTTGTTTCTTCTGTTGTTTTCTCATTGAGATTTCACAATGCCATTTGCTTTTAACTTCTTATCTTATTCTACTATTTGGCACAAGGTCCTTTTGTTTCTATTGGATCTTCCCTTATTTGCTACACTTAGGATTTCCAATGTTGATGTTATGAGTTGAGTTGCACATTGTTTCCTAAGGTATTTCAAGGTTTTCATAGGCTAATTTATTGTAGTTGTGTTATTTACTCACTTGGTCCTTTCATCTAGGTAAGGCTATCTTTTCCATCCAAAGTGCTTGATCTAGTGTTTGATGATTAGCTTATTGGTGGGATCATCAACCTATAGTCTAGGTATTATGAATTTTGGGTCAAAAGGGTCTACTTTTTATGCCAAATATTCCAATCTTTCTTTTGCAAAGAATTTCCATCCCAATTTGGTGGTGGCTTATAGGCCCTCCCTTGTACTTCATGTCCTGAAGTGTTTGTTTGTGAAAATCACTTCTCTAGCTAGTTCCCTCACCGCTACTTTGAACCTTACAAATTTTGATAAGGTTGCAAGGTAATATGGAAATCCCCATAACCTAATATAGGATTATCCTTGCATTGCAAACCAATATCCAACCTCTTCTATTTTCAATTTCCCATCAACCTCAAACCTAGGTGTAGCTTGATCTCTCTAACCCTTAAAATTTCTACACCAGATGAACCATAAATTGTGTTGGATATTCAAGTGGTTGGCACTCAAAAAAAATATAAATTATCACAATGATAGTGAGCCTATGCTCAATTGTGCAACTATTATTTTGGTATCAATAGAAACGTAACACACACCATCTAGGTTCTTTAACTATTGTGAAATGAAAACAAAACTACTATAAAAAAAACACTAAATGGAACACCATGCACACAATATTTACCATGGAGAAACCTAATGTGGATAAAAACTACAACAAATCAATGATTGTGTCGTCGTTCTTAATCAATTTAGAGTACAAATAAAAATACAAAAACCACTAAGCTCACCACGAAGCTATGGAACTCTATTTTATATTAGAATTCGCTACAAAATGCTCTTTTCTCATATGAGTTTGTATCTATTTACTCCTCTTACCCGATTTTGTATCATAGAACATCAAATTTCTATAATAGGAGTTGAACCCCTTTCCCTCCTTTTGGATAAGGTTTTAACACCCTTTGTTAGTCATATAGGGTTAATGTTTTGGATCCTTTTGATGCTTATAGAATACCATGTTGAAATATTGAAACATATGAATAAACATGTAACGATATTAAACAAAAGAAATTTACTAATCCAACCTCCTATCCATATACAACAACAAACAATCATAATAAGAAAGAGACAAGATAAAAAATGAGAGTACACCATATATACGTGGTAAAACCCCAAAATGGGGAAACATCCATGGGAGTGTATTGTCTGCTTTATTCTTCAGAAATGTCCAACCTTACACTTGAGAGAACCTCCAAAAATTCTTTACCCTTTACAAAGAGAACACAATTTGTATGTTACCAACTCGACATATGTGAATTATGGTGAGCTGACTTGGCCTCCACACCAACTATATGGAATCATTTGATGGTTACGCCGCTGAGATGTATCTTTTGCATGTAGGTTCCATTTGAGGCAAAGATCCCACCATTGGAAATATATTGACCTATAAAAATAAAATAAGACCTTGGACAACTGTCCTTGAGGTTCGAGACCCCAAAATTCGACTTCTTAGGCCTAGAACCAGATAATTTTCAATTATAGTCTATTAGGGTGGTTTTTAAAGTCTAATCCAAAGTAACTGATAGAGGTCCCAATATTTCTTCCCCATTTTAGAGCATTAATAAAGAAATATAGTAACTATGTAGCGCCATTTTGGATCATCCCTCCTCGTTTTGAAACGATTTTAGCTTCCAAAAGATTTAGCGATGAAGGAGATGATGAAACAATTCCTCACCTTTCTCCTTGGAATACCATTTGACCTTTCCTGATATTTGTCCCTTCAATCCCACCTACCAAGTTCTCATTGACCCCTTTTGGGCATTTTTATCTTCTTTTGTAGAATCATATCTTGTGATAATTCCATTAAATACAGTTACCAACTTGACATGGACTCTCCAAAGTTCTCTCTTTTTAGAGCTTTCATTTAATGGTTGTTATTACTCCTTAGGGTGGGTTGTGCCCAAAGATGGCCTTCTATGTTGCACACTTATTGGAGCTTAGAGACGGATTCATTGTTTGACTGCAATATACACTCCGCGCCCATTGGATGCATGATTTTTGCATTCCCCTCGACTAGTTTAGAGTGGGTTCTCATAGACTTCATGTAGAGATTGACCACCGGATCGATCGATCGATCAAACATAACTTGCCGACTATGCCATAGGTCGAGACTAAGGATCACTTTATCTTCCACTACCCCATATACTATGATATCAGGGGGAGGTTACATTGCTTATTCAGGGGGATTTAGACTTGTTGTAACATTATATAATTTTTAATAACAATTAATTTTTTTATTTATAATTAGTTTAAATTTGTAGTTAGTTAAATTATAGTTTATACCTATAAAAAATTTCTTCCATTTTAATTTTGGTTTTATTTGTTTTAATTAGTTTTATTTTATAATATAGTTTAGTTTATTTTAAAATGTTTTGGTTTCAAAATCTATAGCTTAGTTTAAGCTATTTTAAACTTTAGATCTAATTTTTTTTTCGTCTTTAATTTTTCAAATCACACACACACACACACATATATATTACCATGGTTTCCTCCCAAAAGATGTGGCAAGCACGCGTTCATCCCCCCCCCATCTATGGTTTTCAAAACCACGCAGGACCCCCGAGATGTTGTAACCCTTGAGATGTTTCTGGCTATGAAACTATGCCAATGCATCCATTTTACTCTTGATTGATTTTAATTTTGTTTTTCTATCCTAAAACATAATAATTTATTGTTTTACCTTATGTTATGATCGACGACGTTTAATAAATAAATATCAAAACTTGAAACAAAGGATTTCAATATCTTAGATAACTTTGTGTTTCAAATGAATGGGAGAAGAATTTTAAGAAACAAAATTGAAAGCTTAACAATGTATCCAATTTGAATAAATATTATTTAACTTTCAATAGTAGAAGTTACAAAAACTGTATATGATTTAAAGTAATACTAAATGAACAAAAATGAAGATTTCATCACTATTCATAAGGCATAATAATTGAAAACACATGTCCAATTGATACTTATAGTATAATCGAAGGAGACCATGAATTTATGATTCCTTTATAATTGTAGCAGTGGTGGTCGTACCAAATTGTTACATTTATAAAATCAAATACATATTTGAAGAAGAAAATTATGAAATACTAGAACCACATGATAACAAAAAAACCATAAACTAAAACAAACAAGTCCAGAATCACTCAAGTTTTGTAAATGATAGAAATTTTATTAAAAATCTCAGTCCTTTTCCTATGAAAAAACCAACCCCTTTTACATCGAAGTTTCTTTCTTTTATACAAAAATGAATATAACCACAAGTGCTTATCAAGAGCTATTTTTTAGCCTCAAAATTACAACAACAAACCTGACTTTACAAATAAAGTAATGAATACATTCGAACTTGAGATTTGCCCAAAAAATCTCTTAATTTTTCTTCAGCTGTTTTGATGACTCATTTTGTTTGCAACTAAATTATAGGTCGCCCATTTTCACTTGATGGGTAATTGAAAGCCATCATCTTCCTGTATGGAATATCTAATTTGGTGTACTTATCATATGAAGGGGGATTTATGAACATATTTTTAATCTTCCATAGTAAATAGAAATCATCTATGAGGATATCCACTATAATTTGTCCTTTTAAAACTTCAGTCATTTCTTGAAATTTATCCTCATTTTCTCTAATTTTGAACATGTCTCTTCTATAAATTTCAAGTGTCAAAATCCTTCCTTTATCATCCCATGCCGAAGGAAATCCAATTTTTACCAAGTTATCGAACTTATTGGTAAAAAAATAAATGTTCCTCTTAACCATGATGCATTTATTCTGTGTCTGTTGTATTGAACTTATTTTTGTGAATTTTTTTTTGTGTTTTCATTACCATTGCAGTTCTGTCTTTTATCCCTTTATTCTTCAATGCTCCTTTTGAGTTAGACTTGAGAAATTTGATGATTCTTGTAGCCACTTGAGTTCTGGTTCATAATTCCTGAAACACTTGTTGAATAACTTTTTCTGCTTCATCAACCACATAAACCTCTTCTCCAATTATTTTGAAATAATCCTAGATTTTATTAATCTAAGTGATTATTTGGTCCCAAATAGGGTGTTTGGATCCTACTAGATATGGTATTCCAATTAATTTATTCTGCAACTACTCCATTTCTCCCAACATCTTAGCCTTCAATTTTTGGTATTGCTCAATGATTTTGTCCTTGTCATTTAGCTACTCTCCGAAAGATTTGATCTCATCCTTTTGTGTAGAAATTGATTTCTTTATCTTCTCAATCTCAAATCCTTTTAGATTGAGTTTTGATAATGCATTGGCCAATTCCTCAGATGGATCTATTGGCTCTGTAGACTGTGAAGAAGACACTACTTTCTTCAAAGCTTCAATTTTTTTCCAGACATTCCATATGATCTCTTATTTGTACTATTTGCTTTAACAATTGATCCTTTTCTTGCTGCATTACCTGTAACTATGGAGTCTGAACATGGTCAATTTCAGGTATGTTGAGCTTTTTCTTCAATGCTTGAATTTCAGTGTCTTTTGTTTTCATAAGGGCTTGTACTAATGTTGCATCTTGTAGGTTTGCTCCTAATTCAATTACCCATTGTTCAAGCTCTTCTACTCTCATTTGTTTAGTTATATTTGCAAGTTTCTCTTGTCTCAACTATTTCTTAATCTTCTCATTCATAGTTTTTAATTTCTTTATTCCAAGAGAAGTTGTCATAACATCTTTTTTCAACATTTCTCCAGTTTTCCTGTGAAAATCCATCTTATCAACATGGTGAACTACATTTAGATCAATGGAGAGGTTAGTGACCTTATTCTGATCTTTTGATTCCAGTACTGCTATATTTAATTTTCCCTTTTCATAATCCATAATAGACAAAAATATTGTTTGAGATGGATCTTGATCAAAGATTTTGGGAAGAATATCTTGCTTGATCTTCACACCCTTTTTCTTGATTTCCATGAACTGATGAAAATGATAAACTTGCTTTGATTGATTTACATCGAATGATTCTTTTTCATTTTGATTTTCTAAGCTTTGAAGATCTGTTGATGATAAAACTTCTACAACCACTACAAATTCTGTTTTTGATGGTTCCGATTAATCTTGTAATATTTGATCTTTTTTTTCTTCCCTTTCTTCTATTTTCTACCTCTTAGTTGATTTTCCTTCCTTTGTCTATGACATTTTTTGAATTGAACATGCACCCTTCCCTTTGTATGTTTTCTCAAATTGTTGAGGAGTCTCTATTACTGGTGATTTTGATGGATGATCTAGAACTTTTTCCCGGACCTGTAAAATTCTCTCCACATACTCTCAGTTGTCTTGGTTAGCCTGCAACTCCAATTGTGATTTTGGTTGATGCTGATAAGGAGTTGATCCAAACCCAATTCTTCTTATTGAGATGATAGAATGAGGATCATAGATTCATATCTCACCTTGATGGAATCCCATATCATGAAGAAGATTTTCTACATCCTGCAAGGCTGCTCTAGTGTCAACAATGAAAGGAACTACTTCCTTTTTCAACTTAAATTTGACTTTATGCTTTTTTTAATGAAAAATGGATTTGATTAGAATTCAATATTTGCCTTATGAACTCCAAAGAAAAAATTCTAGCTGTTAAGAACCTAGGTAAAAGAAAAGGTTGTAATTCAACACCATAAACCATAATCTCTATGTGATTTTCAAACAAGTACCGATCCCCAAACTTTTTATCAGGACTCAGCTGTAATAGTCTCTTGCATTATGGAAAAATCCTAGGAAGACATTGATCATGAATAATTTCATAAGTTAAAAGCATAAAATTATTGATAAATTCTGAAAACCATGCATTTTGAACTTTCTTTCTAACCAAAGGAGTCCAATGGATGACCGATGATGGGTTACCCATTTCATATTCTATTTTTAATTCAAGGTGTTGAAACCTAATATCTTGAGAGTATTGAAAACGATATACCAAATAAGATTGATATCTAAAACACCCGGTGGTCTTAAATTCTGATAGTTGAAGATGAAGATTATAAGCTAAAAACTGGGCATAGTTAAATTTAATCATGGGCTTTACTGAAGGTGGGAAAATTGATGTCATGAAACCTAGGATGTACTCATCAACAGTCTGGTCATCATCGTTTCCTAGAATTGCAGTCATCATTGTAATGATTTTCCTGGATGTTTTGGGGAACAAATTAGTTTTAAGAGTGATAGTGTTTGCGTGAGCATCAAGAGTTTAACATAAGTAATACTATAGAAGATAAATTCTATATTGGGAATTCAAACTTCTGAAACATTGAGCTAATATCGTTTCACTTAATAGTTCACTTTCAGGGTTTTGAGGAAGCTTCAACATTTCATAAATAAATTGTGAATTTACTACAAAAAGGACCGACCCATTTTTAGAAACAATAAACCTTTGGGAAGGGATGTAATTACAAGCATACCATGCTACAAATTTGGGAAATCTATATGTTTGTGGAACAATACATTTGGCCAAATCGAATTCCCATGCGTCATAGAAGTCAATGAGATCTCTAAAATGTTGTATAGCCAAGTGGTGTAATTGTAATAGATAACCAAGAGCTGTAAAGAATGATAAATATATATTGATAGATAAAATGAATAATTGATAATTACAATTGAGAAGTGAAGGCTTTCTTATATACCCACGCATGGGTGCCCATAACCAATAGCCATGTCTTTTCATTATCAATAATTATTTATTAATTATTATTTAGTTGTTATATTTATTTACTATCTTATTTATGTGTATTTTTATGTACATAACAATAATTCAAATAAGTCAAAGGATAAAACATGGTAATCTCTTAGTTTGCTTATATTTTAACGATTCCATTTTGAAATTAAAATGTTGGAGAATAATACAAATTTTAAATTACTCGAGATATATTTATTCTAGAGGAGACTAGGTTTGGGTTGGTAATTCACAGAGGTAAATCGAGCACTCTCATGGGCTTCATATTTTCATGAATAAAGATTAAATACAAGAAATTTTACCTTTAATCTTTAAAAATTAACCCTAGATACGTGGCAAGTGATTATTGGTGTGAAATAACTAATTAAATAGAGATTTTTAAATAAAAATAGTCATTTCACCTTTTGTCTACTTACGTCATTGAGTTACATGTCAGTCTCTTGTTCATTTCGAGGGGTCCCA